>SJXQ01003407.1:15819-49650 GCA_006408695.1 Aepyceros melampus
GATGTGAGAGTTGGACTGTGAAGAAGGCTGAGTGCAGAAGAATTGATGCTTTTGAACTGTGGTGTTGGAGAAGAGTCTTGAGAGTCCCTTGGACTGCAAGGAGATCTAACCAGTCCATTCTGAAGGAGATCGGCCCTGGGATTTCTTTGGAAGGAATGATGCTAAAGCTGAAACTCCAGTACTTTGGCCGCCTCATGCGAAGAGCTGACTCATTGGAAAAGACTCTGATGCTGGGAGGGATTGTGGGCAGAAGGAGAAGGGGACGACTGAGGATGAGATGGCTGGATGGCATCACTGACTCAATGGGCGTGAGTCTGAGTGAACTCCGGGAGTTGGTGATGGACAGGGAGGCCTGGCATGCTGCGATTCATGGGGTCGCAAAGAGTTGGACATGACTGAGCGACTGAACTGAACTGAACTGAAGCACGCATGTGAAATATGGAGTGTCTTGTTAATGGAAATTTTAAAATATTTCTTTCACTGAGTATTAGCACAAACTGATACTCAAAGCATTAAAATTTCATTATATCTAGTTTAAGGAGATGTGATACAAGATACATTTCTTAGAGCTTTACTAGTTAAGTGTTATTTATTTTCTGAGGCTGATTTCATTCTTAAAATTTTCAGCAAAGTAGTCATAAGTACTTTCAATTCTACATGATTGTGTTTTTCTGAAGTTCCAGTTCATACATTGTTTCCTTCTGTGGAATTTTTTTTATTAACAAAAAGCTAAATGGTTTTCTAAAATCAACATAGTTCAAAAAAACATATGATAATGTTTGCCATCTCAGTATTAATTTAGTATTGTTAAAAGTTGGTAATGTATTTTTCTTATTATATCACAAGAAGTATATGTTGTCTTTTCTTTTCCTTTCCATTGTTTTCTTCTAAAATTTCAGTAAAGATTGATTGAACATTACTTTTACACAATTCAAATCAGGTACAGATATGACAAGTTTGGTGGATTTCAGTGCAGGTTTTATTTCTATGATAGGGTCTCCAAGGAAGAGGAAACTAGGAGGAAAAAACACTTTTTCCTACTAGTTTCTGGATTTATTAGTATAATTGACTAACATTATTATATTAGTTTCATTCATATTAATTTCACTAGAATGTAGTGATTCAATATTTTTATACTTTACAAATAATCACCATGATAAGTCTATTACCATCTAGCATCATACACAATTATTACAGTATTATTGACTATATTCCCCTTATTATACATTTCACCCTTGTGATTAATTTGTTTTGTAACTGGTAGTTTGTACCTCATAAACCCCTCATCTATTTTACTCATTCCCTTCCCTCCCCAACAATACCTATTTGTTCTCTGTACTATGAGTCTGTTTTATTTACTATGTTTGTTCATGTTTTATTTTTTAGATTCCACATATAAGTGAAATCAAATAGGATTTATCTTCCTTTGTCTGACACTTCTCTAAGCATAATACCCTCTTTGTCCATCCACATAGCTGCAAATGCTTTTGTCCATTCATCTATAGAGAGATACTGTGGTTGCTTCCATAACCTTGGTTATTGTAAATAATGCTGCAGTGAACATAGGGCTGCATTTATCTTTCTGAGCTACTGTTTTTGTTTGTTTGTTTTTTTTTTTTTTGGAAAAATACCCAGGGATGGTATTTTGGATAACATGTTAATTCTATTTTTAGTTTTTTGAGGAACCTCCATAACGTTCTCCATAGTGACTGAACCAATTTACATTCCCACCAACAATGCATAAGGATTTTTTTTCTCCACATCCTCACCAACACTCATTATTTCTTGCCTTTTTCGATAAGAGCTGCTGTGACGGATGTGAGGTGACATTTCACTGTAGTTCTAATTTGCATTTCTCTGATGATTAGTGATAAGCACCTTTTTATGTGTCAGTTGGTCACCTGCATGTCTTCTTTGGAAAAATGCCTGTTTAGGCTCTCTGCCAATTTAAAAAATCTTGTTGTTTAGTTTTTGTTATTGTATGAGTTCTTTGTAATTTTGGATATTAGCCCCTTATCAAAAATAAGATTTGCAAATATTTTCTCTCATTCAGTTGGTTGCTCTTTCATTTTGTTGATTGTCTCCTCTGTCTGTGCAAATGTTTTCAAGTCTGATGAGGTAACATTTGATTATTTTTGCTTTTGTTTCTCTTATCTGATGAGACAGATTAAAAAATATATTGGTACATTTATGTCAAAGAGTATTTTGCTTATGTTTTCTTCTAGAAGTTTTATGACTCCAGGTCTTACATTTAGGTCTTTAAAACATTTTGAATTAATTTTTATATATGGTTTGAGAAAGTAATCCAGTCTTATTCTTTTGCATGCAGCCGTCCAGTTTTCCCACCTGAATTTACTGAAGAGGCTATCTTTTCCCCATTGTATATCCTTACTTCTTCTGTTGTAGACTAATTGACCATGTAAATGTGGGTTCGTTTCTGGACTCTCTATTCCATTCCATTGATTTATGTGTCTGTTTTTATGGCAGTACCATATTGTTTTGGTAACTGTAATTTTGCAGTATAGTTTAGAATCAGGGAATGTGATACCTTCAGCTTTGTTCTTCTTTCTTAAGATTGTTTTCACTATTTGAGACCTTCTGGGTTAAAATACAATTTTTAGGGCTGCAAGTCCTAGTTCTATAAGAAATGCCCTGGTGTTTTAATAGGAATTGGACCGAATCTGTAGATTGCCTTGGGTAGTATGGTCATTTTTAACAATATTCATATTTCCAATCTGTGAGCACAGAATACCTTTCCATTTATTTGTATCATATTCAGTGGCCCTGGGCAACAAGACCATTTTAAATTGAGGCAAAATAACAGATACATACAGTGTGAATGAAATTTGCAACTCGACTATACATCTCTGCTTCTACTTTCTACAGTTTAGAAACACATTTAGGATTAATGTTTCTTTGTCACATTTCTGCTAATGAAACAACAATTCTGAGCAAGCCAATACTAGGGTTTTCAGAATATTTTATAACAATTATTCAAAATAAATGTTTCAACAGAAACATTTTTCTAAAACTTTAAATTGGCTTCTTTTTAAGATTAAGATCCTACATTATTATTTTTATATAAACCAGATCATGGATGTCAGCAATTTTTCATTTATTTAAAAACATGTGATACCTTCAGGAATTTTTATTATAAACAACCCAGCAGTGTCTTTACCAGCATTCTCTATTCTGCCTCTTACCAAATCTACCACCCATAGACTCTTTAGAAAGTTTTCTAGTCACAGGATTATGGTTACTTATTAAATTATAATCTGTGCTGAGCTTAGTCACTCAGTCATGCCCAACTCTTTGAGACCCCATGGACTGTAGCCTACTGGGCTCCTCTGTCCATGGGGATTCTCCAGGCAAGAATACTGGAGTGGGTTGCCATGCTCTCCTCCATGGGATCTTCCCAACCCAGGGAGTGAACCCAGGTTTCCCACATTGCAGGCCGATTCTTTATCACCAGGGAAGCCCAAGAATACTGGAGTGAGTAGCCTATCCCTTCTCCGGGGGAATGTCCTAACCCAGGAATCAAACTGAGGTTCCCTGCATTGCAGGCGGATTCTTTACCAGATAAGCTACCAGGAAAGAATTATAACCTACTTTCTTTCAAAAATATTTGAGATAGCTTACTGGATTGCACAAGTATAATAACATGAAGATTAAAGACATGTTTACAAGCAAAATGATGAGATATAACTAAAGAAAAAAGTTGATAATACACAGAAATATATACCACAAGTTCCCACAAAACTCTTAAAAGACAACTATATATTTATATTTAGTTCCAAACTTCTGATTAGCTGAAACTAAAAGGACAATATTATCACATAAATACTGTCCTAATAAATGTGGATAAAATTTAATAAACTAATGTTTTTATGGCTATGAAACTTGAGAAAATTTTCTCCTCCAATTTAGTATTTTGAATGCTTAAGAACAGAACATGGAATTCTTAGGAATGCAACAAGGAATGATGGAAAGGAAAATATTATCAACAATAGTCTTAAAATCAAAATAACTAGTTTTGTTTCTATAGTGTCCTTCAATGTAAATTGAGAGCATAAGGCCAAAGTACAATGTAGCAAATGCAATTCTCTGTAAGTGGGCAGTACAAAAAAAATCAAAACAATGAAATAAGCTCTCTTAATGTCTAGATTGGTCTGGGGTTAAATACTGTAACTATTTATTGGGTTGGGTAAACTTCATGCCCTTTAATTTGTCCTCATGGATATTATTTTTTGTACTATGACTTTTTTTAAAATTGAAGCATAGTTTATCTAAAATGTTGTGTTAATTTCTGCCATACAGCAAAGGGACATATGTATATACACACACACATATTCTTTTTAATATTCTTTTCCATTATGGTTTATCCCAGGACACTGAATATAGTTCTCTGTGCTGTAAAGTAGGACACTGCTGACCATCCATTCCACATGTAATAGTTTGCAACTACTAACTCCAAACTCCCAGCCCCTATCCCCACTCCTTCCTTGCTCTCTTGGATGCCACAAGTCTATTCTCTACATCTGTGAGTCTATTTCTGCTTCATAGATCAGTTCATTGGTGTCATATTTTAGATTTTACAAATAAGTGATATATGTATTTGCCTTTCTCTTTTTGATTTACTTCACTTACCGTGCACTTTGATTTTTTGATAAAAGTTGGCCAGTGGTGGTTATCTGATTATTTGACAAACTATTATTTGACAAATTATTTTGGAGTAATTATTTAGTGTTACTAGTTGAAATACATATATTTTAAAAACTCATATACTTCAAAATGTATATATTTTAAAAATCAACTGAGTAAAGAGACATAAGAGAATGTCCTCTTACGAAGATTCAGGTGCCTAACTTAGACTTTGTATTGAGTTGACATTGGCCTACCCCTGCAGAGAGGAGGTCTGACAGCACTGTGGAAAGTATAAAGATTTTTCTCAGAAAACAATTTCTGAGTCTGCTCCATGATAAGGGCAAATCAATAAGCAAAGTTCCAAAGTTCTACACTCTAGACCATGACTTTGACAATTTTAACCTGGAAAATTTTCAAAGTAGAATTACCCATAGGAAAATTTCATAAATCCATTTGTGAAATGTCTGAATTTAACAGCTTTCTAGTGACCCTTTTGGGGAAAATGACTTGTGAAATCCACTGCATACTAATAAAAATAACTGACATGCCATTTAGAGTTGTTGGATATAAACCAATTAAACCTTTGGAGGACATTTGCCAGAAATACAATTTGTGTTTAGAGACAACTGACCTTAAATGAACTCTTTCTGATTATTACATGGAAGGAATACTGTGTATTGAGGCCAGCACTATCACAGAATATTTCTCTTTTCAGATTTTTCTTTCTTTTTTTTTTTTTTTCCAGCAAGGGGAATTATACTTTGGTTATATTATTGAGCTTAGTCTCTTTCAACTACTAATAGTCTTAATGAGACTGCTGTTAACTAGGTGTTTGTCTAACAGTTAAGAAACTGTAAACATCAGATTTTTCCACATAACCGCCAAGAAAGGTAGATAATTAAAATAAATACCCAGAAGCCTTCTAAATTTCCACTTACTAGCTGTGCGCCAAAACGTTCCCTTCTAGAGGTTCTCTGTGACTGAACCTGTGTATAACGAATCATACTTAGTCACTTAAAATGGCTCCTTTCCTCTGCCAATGACCTCACACTTTCCTTATTAGCACTTCTAATTTAACTCATGTGCTGCAGCGCATAGAATTCTAGAAGTAGATCAACAGACATCACTGTGGGAGGCTGGGGGGATGAAGGAAAAAGAAAGTTGGCATGTTCTAAGGCTTAAAAAAAAAAACAACCCAACATTTTCCTTTTAATTTCTCTTCAAAAATTGCAAAAGCAATATGCGTTTAGTGAAAGTGAAATAGTATAAAGAAAAAAAAAAGAGCATTTAATATTTTTTGTCACCTCCTGTCCCTGCCACCTGGGTCCTCCTCATCTCCTGGATCCTCACAAGCAACAAATGTTAACCTGGTGCATATCCTTTCACACATTTCGACATGCTCATTCATTCACAAACCAACTAGCACATATGAAACTCCATGGGTCTTGAATTCAGGTGCTCTATTCTCTCTACAGACCTAGACTTGGACTCTCTTTTCCTTCTGGACACTAAGTAGTTGCTGTATCAGCTCGGGTTATGAAATGAGGTGAGGTAAGAAACGTCAAAAAGCACAAAAGATGCCTCTGGGATCTCAGCTAGGATGACTCAAATGGCTGTGGATGACTTGAATGTCGTGTCTGCAAATGTAACTCTACGACAGCCTCTCCACACATCTCTCTGAAGTGGAGAACTTCTGAAGAACCGGCCCAGTTGGGATTGTCGGTGGAGTGTCTGGGCCACTGCGCCACGGCAGTCTTAGGGGAGTCAGACTTTACCTGTGGTGGCTCAGGTGGTTTCAAGGAAGAGCATGGCTGAAGCTACCTCCTCTTTGTGACGGCAACTTAGAAAGCATGTGGCGAGCTCTGCTCTCTCCTCAGCGGGTGCTCACCTCCCTGAGGGAGCGGCCCACATCCGGCCACTATGGCCACTGGGTCTCCTGGAAGCGGTCCCAGAACAGCGACACCAAGAGCCCTTCAGTGTCCGCCTCTCCAAGAGCAGCAGTGGGGGCCGTCGCTGTGCCGACAGAGTGGTTGAGGATAGTGTGGCTGTCGTCGCCGCCATCTTCTCAGGAGCTGCGGTCGTCGCCGCCATCTTCTCAGGAGCTGCGGTCGTCGCCGCCATCTTCTCAGGAGCTGCGGTCGTCGCCGCCATCTTCTCAGGAGCTGCGGTCGTCGCCGCCATCTTCTCAGGAGCTGCGGTCGTCGCCGCCATCTTCTCAGGAGCTGCGGTCGTCGCCGCCATCTTCTCAGGAGCTGCGGTCGTCGCCGCCATCTTCTCAGGAGCTGCGGTCGTCGCCGCCATCTTCTCAGGAGCTGCGGTCGTCGCCGCCATCTTCTCAGGAGCTGCGGTCGTCGCCGCCATCTTCTCAGGAGCTGCGGTCGTCGCCGCCATCTTCTCAGGAGCTGCGGTCGTCGCCGCCATCTTCTCAGGAGCTGCGGTCGTCGCCGCCATCTTCTCAGGAGCTGCGGTCGTCGCCGCCATCTTCTCAGGAGCTGCGGTCGTCGCCGCCATCTTCTCAGGAGCTGCGGTCGTCGCCGCCATCTTCTCAGGAGCTGCGGTCGTCGCCGCCATCTTCTCAGGAGCTGCGGTCGTCGCCGCCATCTTCTCAGGAGCTGCGGTCGTCGCCGCCATCTTCTCAGGAGCTGCGGTCGTCCCGCCATCTTCTCAGGAGCTGCGGTCGTCGCCGCCATCTTCTCAGGAGCTGCGGTCGTCGCCGCCATCTTCTCAGGAGCTGCGGTCGTCGCCGCCATCTTCTCAGGAGCTGCGGTCGTCGCCGCCATCTTCTCAGGAGCTGCGGTCGTCGCCGCCATCTTCTCAGGAGCTGCGGTCGTCGCCGCCATCTTCTCAGGAGCTGCGGTCGTCGCCGCCATCTTCTCAGGAGCTGCGGTCGCGTCCGCTCCTCCTCAGCCAGGGCGCGGCCTTAGAATCTAGGTCCAGGAGCAACTGGAGCGCACTTCTGCTCGCTATGGTTTCTCACCGGGCCGGCTTTCTTTCCTTGATGATCCTCCAGGCTATGGGACGCTGGCGCGGGGGAACAGTTGGAAAGGGGCTGAAAAGGCAGGGTTTGAGGTTGCCAAGAAGCGGCTGGCTGCTGAGCTGTTTCCAGCAAATGAGGCAAGATCATCCGATGTTCCAACCCCGCAGGAAAAGGAGAGGACTGATTGAAGAGTAGACCCATGTAGTGTTTGAGAAGATAGTAGAATGCATCAGGGAGACTTCAGCTATGGTCGACAGGCTGTATGGCACCTCATTTCAGGCTACACAAGGACCGAGTGTAGTACGGGAATGAGATGATCTTGAAGTTGGCTGCCAGTATCTCCGATGACACAGCTGGTGTCTTTGGGGACATGCAAGACCTACAAGTTTCAGCAGAATAATTCTGGATTCCCTAGCACCCTACGCCAAACATAAAGTGTGGCTAAAGCCTGGAACAGAGCATTCCTTATTGTACGGGAACCTTGTGGTGAAATCTGGGCTTGGTGGAATCACTGAAAATACTTCTCAGTACCAGGAAGTCCTGGTGTACTCCATGGCAGACATCCCTTTGGGTTTTGAGGTGGCAGTGAAGTCTACGCAAGACTGCAGGAAAGTAGACCCCATGCAACTGTGGTGTCTGATCTAGCAGACATTGGGGAATATGTGTGGCATGAAGAGACACTGAGCTTAAATGAAATCTCCTGAGGATGTATGGCTGTGTGGAAAGGCCTGGCTTTGTTTCCTTTGTCTGTGTGGGCTCCACCATCATGTTGAATTTTGTCGACACTCTGACGTCTTCAGGGACTTCTTAGTTTAATATTCTATCTGCAGACTAGATTTTTATTATGCAGAAATGGCTCAGAAATGGAGTTTTGGATCTTTGTAATTGTGGCAAAACAGAATTTGTTGTTGTTCAGTCGCTCAGTTGTGCCCGACTCTACGATCCAGTGGACTGCAGCACACCAGGCTTCCCTGTCCTTCACCGTCTCCTGGGGCTTGCTCAAACTCATATCCACTGAATTAGTGATGCCATCCAACCATCTTGAAGAATGTCTAAATAGAATACTGTGTTTTATGTTTGAATCCAGGGTCTTCTTGTTTTGAGTAACAGGTTCTAAATTGTTGGAACTGAGGACAAGAATAGCTTATTATTTGTGATAACACTGTTTTCCAAACACAGGGTAATAACATGATGGTTTTTCTTAATTAATTATTAATACTATGAAAGATAGATATTGCCATATCAGAATAATAGGCTGTATCAAGGACTTTACAAATGGAATTTGGATAAAATAATAAGAGAAATTTATTCAGCTGATTTTCTTTATGGTAGGTGCTGTGTGGTATGGAAGAAAAACTTGCATTCAAACACCAGTTCTAACATCTACTAGCTGTTTGGCCTTAGATGAGTCATTAAACTTTAATAAGCTTTATTTCCTTTTTCTGTTTCAAAAAACAACTTAATTGTCTTCCTAAGAATAGTTTTTAGAATTAGAAATCATGACATTAAAGCATGATTGCCTGGCAAATGATAGGTGTTGAATAAATGGTAAGGATTATTTTTATAATGTTTATACTAAGTATTTCCTTACTATGAGTAGGATCTTATGAATATAATTTTATTATCTTGACTTTTATAAGCATTTTTTTAATCTTTCTTTTTCTTGAATGGTATGATCCCAGGCTGAATATTACTTTTATCACTTTGATTTTCTAAAATGAATTTCTCTTATAAATCTTTTATTTTTTTACTTAGAATTTTTTATTGAATTATAGTTGATCTACAATGTTGTCTTAGTTTCAGGTGTTATATAGCAAAGTGATTCAATTACACACATATATATATATATTCTTATAAATCTCACCTCACCACTGAACTGAACAAAAAAGCAGTAATCAGAGACCCTGAAATAGTAATTCAGCTCCTCCATCCTTCCACCATGCCTTCAAAAATTATTAAAATATTTTAAATGAAAAACATAGCACAGACAAAAAAATTTTTAACTACCTGAATTGTTAATCAACTTCTTTAGTGAATATTTTGCTCAGTTTAAATGCCAAAGGTGATATTTCTAAAAATAAAGCATTTTTAATTTAAAAAAAGAAGAAATCATATGGTATTATGTGCTCTCTACCCTGTTGGTGGACAGACTCACAAGCCCAATAAGATCAGGGGATGGGCATATGCTCTCACCTCTCTATGGGAAGATGGATACAGAATTTGTGGTCACTCCCTGAGCTATACTGTGAAATGTTTATTTGAGAAATTCATATTTGCATTTTATCAAAGTAGAATATGGAAAAGCTAATAGGCTGATAATTTGTTTTGCTCCTTTAAAATTTGCTCTGTTAAAAATAGAGCTGACTGTATTCTGAGTCTAACCAGACAAGACCGATAGAGTGCCAGTAGAGATTATAAGTGTCAAAGTCACCCATCAGAGAAGACCTTGAAAAATCATGCATGGCAAGAATTCTTTATTAAGCACTTTATTTAGCTTATGCTGTTAATCAGTTCTTCTAGAAGTGAAAACTTTCCTGGAACTGAGGTAGAAATAGGCCTGGGTCACAAAGTTTATGGTTATTGCCCTAAAAATAAAGCTAAGAAAAGCAACCTTCTCAGGTGTCATGACTTCCATGATCTTACCCAACACAATACTACTATTGGATTCTCTATCCCTGAGTCTACTTGCATTAGTGTTTACAACAGTGAAATTCAGGCCCTGCACAATCATTTATTATACCTAGATTTTATAAAGCAGCAAGAATTACAGTAAAACCATGACTAAGTGGTGGCTGTGATACCAGGTGCTCAGATACAACAGTGAATAAGGTAGCGTGGCTGCCTTCAAAGAACACACTGTCTGGTGGGTGTTTCAGGTATGTGAACAGATAAATTGTAACACAAGGCACTGCTTGTAAATGAACCATGTGCCACCAGGGAGAGAAGATCAACCTGTCTGGGTGTTCACACTGGATTAGCACCTATAACCACTCCCTCTCTGTCCACACCTGAACCTTTGAACCTTATCTCTTATTTGGTCTTCTAGGAGGTCTCCCTGAAAGACTTCAAGCCCAGTTTTGCCCTCTGCCTAGATTTTTGGCTTTCATGATTTTTTTGGGGTCTCATTTCCTAATATTCTCCCTCCCTGCAAAACTTTGTTTCAACACTGTTTACTTATTTATTTTTTTGTCTCTGTCTTCTAAAACCTGAAGGTATGAGATTCACTTATTAAAATATATGTTGAACAATGACTCTTTACTGGGCAAAGTATTAGATACTGGTGAGCCAGTTAGATAGGGTTCCTATCTGTTGCAGGGGGTTTCCTTCTAGTCAATGCCTCATAGATTCTTGAAATTATGTGTCTGGCCTAGTCAGATGTGGGGTGGGTTGCTGTTGTTCAGTTGCTAAGTCATGTCCAGCTCTTTGCAACCCCATGGACTGCATCACGCCAGGCTTCCCTGTCGTTCATTATCTCCCTGCATTTGCTCAAACTCATGTCTATTGAGATGGTGATGCCATTAAGCCATCTCATCCTCTATCATCCCTTTCATCTCCTGTCTTCAATCTTTCCCAGCAATAGGGTCTTTTCCAATGAGTCACTCTTCACATCAGGCGGCCAGAATATTGGACTTTCAACTTCAGCTTCACTCCTTCCAATGAATATTCAGGATTGATTTCCTTCAGGATTAACTGCTGTGATCTTGTCACTGTCCAAGGGACTCTCAAAAGTCTTCTCCAGCTCCTCAATTTGAAAGCATCAGTTCTTGACGCTCAGCCTTTTTATGCTCCAACTCTCCCATCTGTGCACGACTACCAGAAAAACAATATCTTTGACTAGATGGACCTTGGTTGGCAAAGTGATGTTTGTGGTTTTCCATATGCTGTCTAGACTTGTCATATCTTTCCTTCCAAAGAGCAAACATCTTTTAATTTAATGTCAGAAGTGACTGTCTGCTGTGATTTTGGAGCCCAAGAAAATAAAATCTGTCACTGTTTCCACTTTTCCCCTCCTGTTTGCCATGAAGTGATGGGATCAGATGCAATGATCTTAGTTTTAGGCTTTGAAAAACTCAGGGAAGCCTTTCTAGCCAGGTGACATTTGATCTATTATTACTATTTTCTATTGAGAAAATAGAAGTTTTTCTCCAGATTGGGGTAGAGGTAGAATGGGAGAGGGCCAGACATTTCATGCAGAGGGCATAACACATGCAAAAAGTAGGAAGAACATGGTCAATTTGGGAGATAAAGAGAATTCATTTGAGAATGTAGAAAGGCATATCAGAATGAAGCTAGAGAAGTAGGTTGGGGTCATAACTGGAAGGCCTTTGTATGTCCTTTTTAGTTTTTGGACTTAATTCCACAGGAAAGGAAGAGTCAGCAAACATTCAGAAGTAGAATCATGACAAAAATCAGATCTATTGTACTTTAAGAAGAGAACCCCGGCAGGATGGTCGCAAGAGTGGTGGAAAGACAAGCAGCAGGGAGACCAGTTAGGAGATAGTTGTATTATCCTAGATGAGAATGTGTGAGCACCAAGTGACTAAATCAAAAGAGGGGACAGAGGTTAATTCTGCAATAGGGGTTTAAGGAGGAATCAAGACCACTCAGCTACTCATTAGCACAAAACGCCTGATGGACAGTAAGATCGAGTCTGAGATGGAAGAAGAGAAATGAAGAGCATATTTGGTGAGTAAGATAATACCAAGTTTTGTTTCAGATACTTGGCTATTCAAGTGAAGATATTCAGGAGGCAGCTGGAGGCTTTGATCTGAGTCTAAAGAGGGAGGAAGATGGGCTAGAGACTCATTTTGTGAGAACACATAGAAGAGGTAAATGGAAAGAAAGTTAAATATTTGAGAAAGGAGAAAAAAAATCAACAAAGATTGTGAAATCAGTGAATAAGGAGGAGAAGCAGCAAAGATTAGACTCCTGGAAAGGGAGGAAAGGTCAAGTAGATGAGTAGTGTTGCTTTGCTATTGACCAAAGTTCTGTGTGTGCCTGGGTCAAGTGTTGGCACATGTGATGATGAAGGTATAAAAAGGGCAGGTGTCAGCTCTGCTGCTTAGGATGTTGCACCGATGCTTGCATCCAAATTGCTCCTGTGTGGTTTCAGGCCTTCACTCTTGGTTCTTGCATGTCAGGAGTCAGAATAGAGTTAGAACACTTCCCAGGCTTGTCTCACTCTCAAGAAATAGAGGACCCTAGAAACTTAGTACCCCACTTTCCAAAAGTTGAGAAACATGGGAGATATAATCTGCCTCTTAGGTGATAATAGCATTCTAACTCTAAACCAGCTTTTCCATTTCTGTGCCTGAATTTTATCTGCCTGATGCATTTGGTTGAATATCACTTTTGTTTTCTATTGTACTAGAGATGTTTTTGAGTTAACTGTTATGCAATTTTATGCTGAGAAATGTTTCAAATTTTTCTGAAAATGTCCTCCCCAAGAAAGTGGTAAGAATGTTCTCTTTCCTCATCAAACATAAATACACAAGCTGACTGGATGGGAAGACTTTTGCCTAAATATCATTTGCTCCCATAGTTTATTTGTTCATTTAATTTCCATTGGGAAGTGTATAGATTATAAGTGCTCCAATTGTTTAAGATGAATCATTTAATTTGCACAGTCCCTTGTGAGTAGTGTTTGGCATCAAAGGATTCAGTTTTGATGCTAAGTGACACTTAATTGGGCGTGGTAGAGTGAGTTCAGAATGATGCTGGCTGAGGGCCTTAGAAGGATTAATGTCCTGATACTAGATTATCTAGCTGGATGAAAGCACTGTTTGTAGATTAAAAGAGAGTATAGTATCAGGTGACCTGAGAATAATCATAACAGGGGAGGAAAGTTGTCCTAAAACCAAACCAAACTAAATCAAACCAAACATTTAGCCTGCCTAGGGAAGCTGATATGGGGACAAGGCTTAAGGGAGCCTTGAAATTCACTTCCAAGATTTAGTCTTTGCTTGACCTCATTGTTACTTTCTTTTTTATTTATTTTAAATGATACAGTCTGTGAAATGACTCTCTGCTTTTCAAAAATTAGATGTTAATCAGCAGCATAAGTGAAGCCTTTCTTGTTTGGCTCTTAAATGAAAGTGCTCCATTATATGCGTTTAACTGGGCTTTCTTTCAGATCAGAATCTCTGTTGTGAAACACAGTGGCAATCACACCACATCTACTGGCTTGTAATTTACACAACTATCTGTGTACAAGTTATATTTTTCTTTCTTGATAATAAGTACCTTCAGGGCAGGAAACACTAGCTTTTCATGTGTTTGTCCATCCATCCATCTGGCGACTTATAGAAAGTTTGAGTATGTGTCAGGAGCTGAGATGAGGACATGCTTTTTTCCCTCAAGGAGCTCAGTCCTGTCAGGGCCCTGGTTCCCTACCAGGGCTGAACACAAGAATCACTTGGGTTGCTGGGCTCCATTTACAGGAAGTCTGTTTTCATTGTGTGACCTGGGTGTTGGTGTATATATTTTAAAGTTTTCTTTCTTTTACTTTTTAATTTGAAATTTTCATTTTCTTAGGTGATTCCCGGGAGCAAACAGATTGAAAGCCATCAAGTTAGGCGGATAGGCCTACATTCTGTTATGAAAAAGAAAAAACAGCATTTTCTTGGTACAGAGAGGAAAATATAGTCACATACTTTAAAAAAATCTTTTACTCTTCATAGCACCTACCATAGGAGATGCAGTTTCAGTCCCTGGGTCAGGATGAGGAAATGACAGCCCACTCCAGTATTTTTGCCTGAGAAATTCCATGGACAGAGGAACCTGGCGGGCTACAGTCCAGAGGGTCACAGAGTCAGATGCGACTAAGAGGCAACCACAACACAACGCAGCAGCAACTACACAGGACACAGGGTCTTGAGTATACTAAACATTTCTTTAATTAATGATATTACCATTAGGCTCAATTACCTACTTCATTATCATTAGATGATATTCTGCATTGCAATTAAATTAGGACAATTCTTTCATGTATTAATTGATTTTCTGTCACAACTTAAAGACTTTTGGGGCATTTTCCTTTGAGAAATAATGAATGTAGTTGTTGCTATATTTAGCTTTATAGGATCTTGACTTTATAGCTTTTGGATTCTTTATTTGATGAAATCTGACACATCTTTTTATGGGCAAAGTCATTTTTTCAGTTTGAAAAACCTGATTTTTAGAAATAAGCATCTCTTAGTTGAGACAGGTTTTATAAATTAATTATGGTACAAGTAAATTATCTATCTTAATGTACTTCATCTGTTTAAAATTATAATTTCAAGCCTCATAAATTGGATAGGAAACCATAGCACGATAAACTCTTGACCTTAGAAGAACGTTTGAAAGGATCACTTAGCCCAAAGGCATTGTGTTTCTCTTCAGTGGGGAGTCCATTTCTGTTCAGACACCCAGTCTGGAACTTACTCTTCTCACTCAAGTTCAAATGAAATAAAATCTTCCTCTCCTTACAGTAAGCATGAGATTGGCGATCACACAGGGGCAGGGTACTGCGTGTACAGATCAGAGACAAGCTCTAGTCATGTTGAAAGAAGCCAGTTTGGGGGGAACTGGTCTGCCAGCATTAGTGGCAGACACTTTGTGGTGTACTGAAAATAACGAACCTCCTCAGAAATACTGATGATTAACATAGTCCTTATAGTGAACTTTGAGCAGTTTCAGATCAAAAGTATAGTATTTTTTAAGGAAGACTTTGGCATAGGCAAATGGTTTCTCAACACAAGTCACATTTTCTGGGTCCCCTTGCAGCTTGGTATGTATGTTCACATGACTAATTTCTGGTTAAGAAGATATGATTAGAAGGCATGTGTGCAACTTTGAGTTTCTGTTCTTTTTATATTTTTTCACTTTTTGGCTGCACCCCACGGCACATAGAATCTTAGTTTTCCAACCAGGGATGGAACCTGAACCTCGTGCACTGAAAGGCAGAGTCTTAACCATTGGACCACCAGGGAAGTCCATCGAATTTCTGTTCTTCAAAGGAATGGGGATTCCCTCCTCTTCCCTCTGTTTGTCTTTCCACTGATTGGAACGTGGATGTTGCAGACGAAGATAAAGATAAGAATAACTAGATACCTTGATGATTCTACAGAGTAGAGTTACCATACCTGTTCAGACTTTTATGTGAGAGAGGAATAAACTATCAGCTTTCAGTTCAGTTCAGTTCAGTTCAGTCGCTCAGTCGTGTCTGACCCCGTGAATTGCAGCACGCCAGCCCTCTTTGTCCACGACCAACTCCTAGAGTTCACTCAGACTCACGTCCATTGAGTCAGTGATGCCATCCAGCCATCTCATCCTCGGTCGTCCTCTTCTCCTCCTGCCCCCAATCCCTCCCAGCATCAGAGTCTTTTCCAATGAGTCAATTCTTCGCATGAGGTGGCCAAAGTACTGGAGTTTCAGCTTCAGCATCATTCCCTCCAAAGAAATCCCAGGGTTGATCTCCTTCAGAATGGACTGGTTGGATCTCCTTGCAGTCCAAGTGCCTCTCAAGAGTCTTCTCCAACACCACAGTTCAAAAGCATCAATTCTTTGGTGCTCAGCTTTCTTCACAGTCCAACTCTCACATCCATACATGACTACTGGAAAAACCATAGCCTTGACTAGATGGACCTTTGTTGGCAAATCAGCTTTAAGTCACTGTTACTTTGTGTCTCTATCACACAAAGTATGCCTGTGTGCTAAGTTGCTTCAGTCATGTCCAACTCTCTGTGACGCTATGGACTGTAGCCTGCCAGACTCCTTTCTCCATGGGGTTTTCCAGGTAAGAATACTAGAGTGGGTTGCTGTGCCCACCTCAATGGGATCTTCCTGACCCAGGGATCGAAACTGTGTCTCTTACATCTCCTGCATTGGCAGTGGGTTCTTTACCACTAGCACCACCTGGGAGGCCTCCTATCACACGCAGTTAGTATCATATCCTAATTCACTATCCCCTTAACCTCTAGGTCAACTAGGTTAAATTAAATACAGTTCCCTGAACTTTCAATTGTAGTTTTAAAATTTCTTCTTACCTTTACCTGGACCTGAACTGCATTTACAAATATATTTTCCCTGTGAGCCAAGTAAACTTTTTATTTTTCAAGCTTCTTTTAAAATATTGCTCTCCCTCTAGCAAATCTTCCTTGATATGTCTATGTAAAGGTGATAATCCTTTTATGATTGCCTTTGATAGACTTTGTACATAATTAAAATAATAATATACATACTTTATTGAGTATCTACTGTGTGTCACGTACTTTAAATGGGCTCTATATAAAATAGCTCATTTATTTTCTCAGTAGTGTTATGCCATGTGTATATCAAACTCATTTTATAGATGAGAAAATCTAGGCTTAGACAGAGAGGCTAGGTGATTTAATATGTCCAGTTTATAATGTTAGAGTAAACAATAGAGCTGGAATTCAAAACCAGATGATTCTGGTCCCAATTCCATATTCTATCCACTCTGCCTTCATTATAGCCCCTCTTCTATGGCATCACATTTGTTTGTTTACCTGTATATCTCATCCAAATATACCCTGGATTCCTCATATCTAACTCATTTTGGGAGCTCAATATATACAAGTTAAATAACCGGGCTGCCACCAACTTTACTCACCAGTTGTCTTCCAAAGTTTTGCTATAAACTCTAGTAATAGGACCACACCCCAGGGTCAGGGCCAAGGAGAGTCACTGTTACCTACTCTGGTTTCTCCTTGGATCATGCATCTGCAGTTGATCTGATGCTCCATGTCCTAGGCTAGCTTTGGTTACTGTTAGGATTTTAGTCTTCTAGGACTACCATTGGAGAAGGAAATGGCAACCCACTCCAGTATTCTTGCCTGGAGAATCCCAGGGACAGAGGAGCTGGTAGGCTGCCATCTATGGGATTGCACAGATTGGATACGACTGAAGTGACTTAGCAGCAGCAACAGCAGCAGGACTACCATAACAAAATACCACAGACTGGGTGGATTAAACAACAGAAATGTATTCACTGTCAGTTATAGAGGCTGAGAGCCCAAGATTAAGGAGTTGTCAGGGTTGTTTTCTGATGAGACCTCTCTTCCTGGCTTGTAAATGGCTGCCTTCTTGTTGTGTCTTTATATGCCTTTTCTCTGTGCCTTGTAATTCTGGTGTCTGTCTCTCTTTTCTTATGAGGACACCAGTCCCACCAAATGGAGACATTCACCCATATGACCTTATCGTTGAAATATGTTTTTAGGCTCAAGATAGAACTACTCCCAGCTGGGGTGCCTAGTCAGCACATCACAACTTAGAAAACTTTTTGTCCCTGTAAATGCTCCACTTGAGCAGAAGCATAGTATATGCAGTTAGCCAATCCCCAAATGCCAAGCCAACTCTGGATTCTATAGATTATTTATTTCCTCTTTTCTTATTCATTTACTATTTTTTTCTTCCTTGTTCCTTGTTTTTTTATCCTATAAAAGTTTCTTGTCTTCTGCTCCATTGTGCAGTTCTCTGGACCCTTGGGAATGGAGACTGCCTGCTTCATGAAATGTTAAAATTTGTTTTATTACCTAAATGATCTTTGATCATTTTTAACACTACAAAAAGTTTTTCCTCTCCAATATGTTCCACATACACTGAGTGTGTCATGAGGATATGAAGTGTGCTAACTCATCCAGCCTAATCCTCAGTTCCCTAATCTTTAAAATGGGGATAATAATAACAATCTCATGTATCTCACAATGAGAAATTTTTTCCTCTTCCTTTTCTTAGTATTAAATGTAATAATATTCAGAAAGTGCTTTACCAACTGAAAGTGTTATGTCTGTAATGTCTTTCTCCCAATTGCCTCATAAACATTGACTCATTTTTTTTTAAGACTCAGACTAAATATCACCTCCACTGTGGGCTAATATTTTTTATTTATCATAATTATTGACTGGTGGATGATGATGAGGGAGGTTTTTACACCCCAGGGTCCAAGACCAATGCAGAGAGAATGTAAAAAGAGCATGGGAAATTAGCTGGTGTTTTGTAAGTAACCAGCACTTGCTTCTCAACTTGGAACAACATGGTCCAATGTGTGTCCAGACACAGAACAGACTTCCTGTCCCTTCCTTCCTTCCTTCCTTCTTTTTCTCCTTTTTAATCCATGAGCAAAAGATTTGATCAGGGTTTAAACCTTGATTCTCTAACTACCTACAAGTTGACCTTGGACAGCTCATTTCATGTCTATGAGCCTCAGTGTTCTAAGAGTTGATTTGATACTGAAGATCTGGTTGCTACATCTGTGTGGGCATGAAGTGAAGGAGCTGGGGATGCAAGGGAGGGAAGAGCGGAGTGGTGGAGAGGGAGAAGGAAGAGTATTGAGAATTGTAAGGACAAGTGACATTTGTGTCAATCTTTATGTTTTAATTGCCACATATGTTTCCAAATTGGGATTTAGCTCTAAATTCAATGTTTTTATGTTAATTTCCCACTAGGTAAAGTCAGGCTTGTGTTATCTTTTACAAGTGATGCTTTTTGTTTTTTAAATTAATTTATTTGTCTGTGTTGGTCTTAGTTGCATCATGAGGAAATCCTTTTCATCGGGAGCACAGAGTTTTAGCCACTGGGCATCAGGGAAGTCCTACAAGTGATGCTTTTTCTGTTTTGAGGAGACAGACATCATAGTTGATGCAGAGACTTCTGGGAACTAGAAAGGGAAGCAGGAGACCTGGCTGGTATAGCAGATTGTTAGATTGTGGGTGCCTGTCAAGCATGTGTGTGTTGGATGTTGATTATTGTGTTGACCTGGTCTAAAGTGAATTTTCCAAGAAGGAAAAAATTTTATTTGGGGCACTTGGGACTGAATAAAATAAATTAACCATCTCTGATTGGCTTCAGATTTGCAGATCTCTGAAGAATTTGAAAAGGGTGTGGCAATTAAGCAATAGTGGAACTCCACATACTGAATAAACTAAGAATTTTGAGCTTGCACAAGTTCTGAATATGGGCCAGACCTTTCAGACCTTTTTAGTAAACATCTATTACATTTCTCAAAACTGAAATGGTTTAAGAAGAAAAAAAAAAAAGGAAACACGTAATGAGAAGAACGAGCCAGTTTATGAAAGGATCAGTTCAGTTCAGTTCAGTCACTCACTCTTGTCCAACTCCTTTCAACCCCATGGACCACATCATGCCAGGTCTCCCTGTCCACCACCAGATCCTGGAGTTTACTCAAACTCATGTCCATTGTGTCAGTGATGAAAGGATAGAAAAAGTTTTTATTCTAAGACTTTTAATAAATATTCTTTTATTCAAGGATAATCTGTAATGCTCAGTAGTGACTTCAGTTCAGTCGCTCAGTCATGTCCAACTCTTTGCAACCCCACGGACTGCTGTGTGCCAGGCTTCCCTGTCCATCACCAACTTAGAGGTTTATTATCCTTACCTTACTTTGCTGTAGAATATAGATTCATTCTTTTTGTTACAGTGATATTTTGTTCAATGGACAATGTTTATCCATATCCATATCCAGTGATCGATTTAAAATGTAGGTAATATACAAGTGGTTTGAGAGACTCCAGGGCCATGAATTGACAGGAAGCTAAGGGCAAAGTGCCGCAGTCATGACTGGGTTACAAATTGCATCTAGAAAGGGTGTAAAGATTCAAAGCAGACTTATTGGACTTGACAGCCTATTCTTGTCCCACAGCCTGGCCTTGATAATGCTGCTCTGTCTCCTAGTGCTGTCATGAGGATTCAAGAATTGCATGCCATTTGTAATGCTGGTACACTGTAGGTATTTTTTAGATGTCAGTCCTCTTGTCCTTAACTTCAAGTGCCAATACCTCGCCTTTGTCAAGATTATTTCCATCTTTAAGATATATGCATGTGTCTGTGTGTGTGTGTGCACACATTTGTGAGATAGGAGTGTTTGTAATAAAATGCACATGTTGGTGCAGTAGCCCATTGATCAATCAGTCTTGAACAAGATGTCCAGCTCTGGATCATTAGTTTTCATTTATTTATGGGACAATCAGTTTCTTTTTTTTTTTTAATAGTACTTTGGGAATAGATATAACAGGAAACCTAAAAATTGAGGATTAGGGAAAGAAACATACATAAAATGGAATCTGTGGTACCATGTTCAATATATAAAGGGATAGGCTGAGGGCCTTTTCATGGGGTTCAAAGAGAAGCAGAAAGTGGCTGATGTGAAAAGCCTCTTCATTGGAGAATTCAGAATAAGCTGAGTGTTGCAGGACAAGACCTCAACAGGCTGCTAGGAGATGAACGTTTCATCATAAAGACCATAAACTTGGAGGCCAGAGTCTTACTGATGTGGCAAGGTTTTTGATTTGAAGGGCAAATTTTCTAGGGAAATGGTTATAAGGCAAGCTTCCTCTGGGTCAGTGGGGTAACCTAGCAACCAATAATGATGATGTGTATCTAATCTCTGAAAGGCCTTTGACCATATCTGCCCAATAGTCTAGACTTGATCATTCCGAGGTGATGTGTTGACTGATAGTCTCTTTGAGGAGAACTTTGAGCTATAGTCAAACTAGAAAGAAAATTAATAGTTAAAGAAAAACAAGGCAGGTAATGAACCCTGGTTTACGTGTTGAATAGTTAAATGTACTGCATATATATGCCAGAAATTTATACTAGAGAGTGAATAGAAGCTGAACCTTTCCAGAGAAGCTTTTAATAAAGACTCTTGCTTCTTTCTTTGCTTCTTGTAGGCGACTATGTCAGTTTTCATTTACCAAATGGAAAACATAGTGTATGAGCAGACAGAATGACAGCTGAGTTTTATAAAACACAAAATTTCCCTGGTGTTTGCCAGCACACTAATGTAGACTCCAGCTCAGAGTTCTGTCAGAAGTCTATCAGTCCTGCTAAATCAAGGAAGGGGGGAGGGTCATAAAATGACAGAGGAATAGGATGGGGAGACCACTTTCTCCCCCAAAAATTCATCAAAAGAACATTGAATGCTGAGCAAATTCCACAAAACAGCTTCTGAATGCTGGCAAGAACATCAGGCACCCAGAAAGGCAGCCCATTGTCTTCAAAATGAGGTAGGAAAAAAATATAAAAGATAAAAAGAGAGACAAAAGAGGTAGGGATGGAGATCCATCCAGGGAAGGGAGTCTTAAAAAACAGAGAAGTTTCCAAACACTAGGAAACACTCTCACCGGCGAGTCTGTGGTGAGCCTTGGAACCTCAGAGGGCAACATAACTGGGAGGAGAAATAAATAAATAATTAAAACCCACAGATGACGTGCCTAAAGGCAACTCCCAGCGGAGAAGCCACGCAGATGCTTGCATCCTCCCGCATCCGCCCCTAGCAAGCAGAGACTGGACAGGGAGGCGCGGGCTGTATTGCTTAGGGGCTGCATTGCTTAGAGTAAGGACTGGGCCTGAATGCTCTGAGGGCAATCTGAGGGAACTAACTAGAGATAGAAGCCCAGACTGCGGGATAGCTATCCCACGAAAAGCCCGAACCTAAGAGACCGCCAGGCCCGTTCACAAAACAAAGCACTGAGCAGAGCTAGCCCGCTGTGGACCTGCCCCCCCCCAACAGAGACAGGCAGGCAAGGGCAGCCAGAGCCAGATGGGGGCAATCGTGCCCCGGAGAGGCATTATTTACCAAACTGCAAGCAGGCTTTGTTGCTAACCAAGACTCCTTGGGATTCTGCACTGTCGACATCCGCCAGGAGGGTCATAGCCAGAGATCAGCTCCCCAGGAGACACACACAGCACACCTGAGAAGGTCTGCCAGTTGTACACCCAGAAAACCAAGCGGCAGGGACAGGGGAGGTGATAAGTCGCAGTGACCGTGCTTGCCAAGCACCTGGTCACCTGAGCTGCTTGGACTGGGGAAGGGCACAAAACACAGGCCCATTGAAGTCTGCACCTTTGTGGAGTCCCCGAGAACCTGAACCTGAATAGCTTACACCTGAGAAGTACACTCAACCCAGGGCCCGCATCACAGTTCCGGGTGGAGCAACCTAGATCCTGAGCAGTGTAGATTGGGAAAGCACACACACCATAGCAGGAGCAAACCTAGTGTGGCCGAAACACTGGGAACACTCCCCACAGATGCCAGTGATATTTATTTTTAGTGTCCCCCGTCTCCCCACAGCACGATTGAACAAGTGAGCCTAAAAAAGTGACCACCACCGCCTCCTTGTGTCAGAGTGGAAATTAGACACTGAAAGGCCAGCAAACAGAAGAAGCCAAAACAAACAGAAGAAGTCAAAACAAACAGAGGGAACTGCTTTGGAAGTGATAGGTGCAATAGAGTAAAACCCTGTAGTTAGCACTGACTATATAGGAAGGGGCCTATAGATCTTGAGAAGTGTAAGCCAAATCAAGGAACTATCTGAAAATGAACTGACTGCACATTGTCCACAACACCAGAGAAAGTCCTAGATATATTTTTACTATTATCGTTTTTTTAATTAAAAAAAAGTCTTTTATTTTTAAGTCCTCTATTACTCCTTTAATTTTCATTTTTATAACCTACCTATAACTTTGCAAAAAAAGAACCCAATTTTAAAAGCAAACTTCATATATATATATAATTTTTGTGATTTTGTTTTTTCCTTTAATATTGTATTTTTTGAGAATCTAAACTCTACTCTAGTTTTTTAATCTTTGCTTTTTGGTATTTGTTATCAATTTTGTACCTTTAAGAACCCAATCTTCAGTACCCATTTTTACTTGAGAGTGAGATTACTCCCAAGTAAAGTGGTTTGCTCTCTTCCCTTTGGACTCTCCTTTTTCTCCACCAGCTCACCTCTATCTCCTCCCTCCTCCTTCTCTTCTCTACCCAACTCTGTGAATCTCTTTGTGTGTTCCGGGTTGTGGAGAACACCTAAGGAACTGATTACTGGCTGGATCTGTCTCTCTCCTTTTGATTCCCCCTTTTATCCTCCTGGCCACCTCTGTCTCCTCCCTCCCTCTTCCTTCTCTGTATAACTCCATGAACATCTCTGAGGGATCCAGACTATGGAGAGCACATAGGGAAGTGATTACTGGCTAGCTTGCTCTCTCCCCTTTTGATTCTCCCTTTCTCCTCCTGGCCACCTCTGTCTCCTTCCTCCCTCTTCTCTTCTCCATGTAACCCTGTGTACCTCTCCAGGTGTCCCTCACTGTGGAGAAACTTTTCATCATTAACTTAGATGTTTTATCATCAGTGCTGTATAGATGGAGAAGTCTTGAGGCTACTGTAAGAATAAGACTGAAAACCAGAGGCAGGAGGCTTAAATCCAAATCCTGAGAACACCAGAGAACACCTATTAATCAATAGGAGCTCATCAACGCCTCCATACCTACACTGAAACCAAGCACCACCCAAGAGCCAACAAGTTCCAGAGAAAGACATACCATGGAAAATCTCCAGCAACACAGGAGATTCAATATACAGGCTGAGCTTCAATATACAGGCTGCCCAAAGTCATACCAAACCCACTGACATCTCAAAACTCATTACTGGACACTTCAGTGCACTCCAGAGAAAACAGATCCAGCTCCACCCACCAGAACACCGACACAAGCTTCCCTAACCAGGAAACCTCGACAAGCCACCCGTCCAACCCCATCCACAGTGAGGAACCTCCATAATAAAGAATAACCACAAACTGCCAGAATACGGAAAGGCCACCCCAAACACAGCAATATAAACAAGATGAAAAGGCAGAAAAATACATAGCAGATAAAAGAACAGGATAAATGCCTATCAATCACCCCCCACCCCAAAAAAGAGGAAGAGATAGGGAATCTACCTGATAAAGAATTTTGAATAATGATAGTAAAAATGATCCAAAATCTTGAAAACAAAATGGAGTTACAGATAAATAGACTGGAGACAAGGATAGAGAAAATGTAAGAAATGTTTAACAAGGACCTAGAAAAAATTAAAAAGAGCCAATATAAAATGAATAATGCAATAAACGAGATAAAAAATACTCTGGAGGGAACCAATAGTAGAATAACAGAGGCAGAAGATAGGACGTGAGAGTTGGACTGTGAAGAAGGGTGAGCGCAGAAGAATTGATGCTTTTGAACTGTGGTGTTGGAGAAGACTCTTGAGAGGCCCTTGGACTGCAAGGAGATCCAACCAGTCCATTCTGAAGGAGATCAGCCCTGGGATTTCTTTGGAAGGAATGATGCTAAAACTGAAGCTCCAGTACNAGAGATAAATCCATGCACCTATGGACACCTTATCTTCAACAAAGGAGGCAAGAATATACAATGGAGAAAAGACAATCTCATTAACAAATGATGCTGGGAAAAGTGGTTAATGACTTGTAAAAAGATGAAACTAGAACACTTTCTAACACCATACACGAAAATAAACTCAAAATGGATTAAAGATCTAAACATAAGGCCAGAAACTATAAATCTCCTAGAGGAAAACATAGACAAAACACTCTCCAACATAAATCACAGTAGGATCCTCTATGACCCACTTCCCAGAATATTGGAAATAAAAGAAAAAGTAAACAAGTGGGACCTAATTAAAATTAATAGCTTCTGCACAACAAAGGAAACTATAAGCAAGGTGAAAAGAAAGCCTTCACAATGGGAGAAAATAATAGCAAACGAAGCAACTGACAAAGAATTAATCTCAAAAATATACAAGCAGCTCATGAAGCTCAATTCCAGAAAAATAAACGACCCAATGAAAAAATGGGCCAAAGAACTAAATAGACATTTCTCCTAAGAAGACATACAGATGGCTAACAAACACATGAAAAGATGCTCAACATCACTCATTATCAGAGAAATGCAAATCAAAACCACAATGAGGTACCATTTCACACCAGTCAGAATGTCTGTGATCCAAAAGTCTAAAAGCAACAAATGCTGGATAGGCTGTGGAGAAAAGGGAACCCTCTTACACTGCTGGTGGAAATGCAAACTAGTACAGCTACTATGGAAAACAGTGTGGAGATTCCTTAAAAAACTGGAAATAGAACTGCCTTATGACCCAGCAATCCCAGTACTGGGCATACACACAGAGGAAACCAGAAATGAAAGAGACACATGCACCCCAATGTTCATTGCAGCACTGTTTATAATAGCCAGGACATGGAAGCAACCTCGATGTCCATCAGCAGATGAATGGATAAGAAAGCTGTAGTACATATACACAATGAAGTATTACTCAGCCATTAAAAAGAATACATTTGAATCAGTTCTGATGAGGTGGAGAAGCGAGCCTATTATACAGAGTGAGGTAAGCCAGAAAGAAAAACACCAATACAGTATACTAACACATAAAGCTCAACATTCAGAAAACGAAGATCATGGCATCTGGTCCCATCACTTCATGGGAAATAGATGGGGAAACAGTGTCAGACTTTATTTTTTGGGGCTCCAAAATCACTGCATATGGTGATTGCAGCCATGAAATTAAAAGATGCTTACTCCTTGGAGGAAGGTTATGACCAACCTAGATAGCATATTCAAAAGCAGAGACATTACTTTGCTGACTAAGGTCAGTCTAGTCAAAGCTATGGTTTTTCCAGTAGTCATGTATGGATGTGAGAGTTGGACTGTGAAGAAGGCTGAGAGCCAAAGAATTAATGCTTTTGAACTGTGGTGTTGGAGAAGACTCTTGAGAGTCCCTTGGAGTGCAATGAGATCCAACCAGTCCATTCTGAAGGAGATCAGCCCTGGGATTTCTTTGGAATGAATGATGCTAAAGCTGAAGCTCCAGTACTTCGGCCACCTCATGCGAAGAGTTGACTCACTGGAAAAGACTTTGATGCTAGGAGGGATTGGGGGCAGGAGGAGAAGGGGACGACGGAGGATGAGATGGCTAGATGGCATCACGGACTCAATGGAAGTGAGTCTGAGTGAACTCCGGGAGTTGGTGATAGACAGGGAGTTGGTGATGGCGTGCTGTGATTCATGGGGTTGCAAAGAGTCATGACTGAGCGACTGAACTGAATGGAACTGAACTGAATGCATATATATGGAATTTAGAAAGATGGTAATGATAACCCTGTGTGCAAGATAGCAAAAGAGACACAAATGTATCGAACAGTCTTTTGGACTCTGTGGGAGAGGGCGAGGGTGGGATGGTTTGGGAAAATGTCATTGAAACATGTATATTATCATATGTGAAATGGATCGCCAGTGAAGGTTTGAGGCATGAGATAGGATGCTCGGGGCTGGTGCACTGGGATGACCCAGAGGGATGGGATGGGGAGGGAGGTGGGTAGGGGGCCAGGATGGGGAACACATGTACACCCGTGGCAGATTCATGTGAATGTATGACAAAACCAATACAATATTGTATAGTAATTAGTCTCCAAAAAAATAAATAAATAAAGTGAAAAAAAAAAGTCAAGGAAAGAGGCTTTGCTTACTCTTATTCTCTTTCCTCATGTTGCACAGTACAAAAACAAAACCAAATAAAACACAACAAACTAAGCAAAATCCTATACCAGACAGTATACAGTTTACCTCCATGAAGGCTGAACATTACAGAAGCAAACTCATGAAATCATCATCGTCTCAGTAGCTGTCACTGTCAGATAGTTATCATTTTTTAGTCTAGCTCAGACAGGTTATTCAACTGGGGAAGTTTACTAAACCTAGGGATTTGGTTTTGAGGACATAATTATGGGTCATGATTACCTGAGGGTCTTCAATATGCCTAAGGATATAGAGGATATAGAAAGCAATTTAAGTCAGGGCTCTGAACAGTGACCTTTGCTAATGGACTCACTGTGACCTTTGTCTGAGAAACTCTTCCCAAAGGAAACTTCCTCACATGTTTCTCTCCACTTCAACTCTTTCTGAACCAGGAAGAAGGCCCAGTGTGTATGTAATTCTTGAATATTTCCTTTGAAATTTCATTTTGGTGGTTTGTCTCATAACTCAATTTTATATCTGATATATTTTATACCTTGGGTCTTTTATTTGCAACTTCTAATTTAAGGTTCTGCAGTGTGGGAATTGAGAGAGATTTGGTGATTCTTCTTTTCTTCTTTATGCTTATCTGTATTTTCCTAATTTTCTATGATAACCACATATTATTTTTAAAATGGCTTCTCTGGTGGCTCAGATGGTCAAGAATCTGTCTGCAATACAGGAGACATGGGTTCAATTCCTGGGTTGGGAAGATCTCCTGGGGGAGGCCATGGCAACCCACTCCAGTGTACTTGTCTGGAGAATCCCATGGACAGGGGAGGCTGATGGGCTATAGTCCATGGGTTAGCAAGAGTCGAACGTGACTGAGCGACTAGCACACACAGCCCACATTTTTAAAAATGAGAAAAATTCATATGAAAGTGTCACTTAATTTCCTTATCTTTTTACCTCTAAAATGCTTAATGATACTTGGACAAATGTGTAATTGACACTATTCATGTACAGAAATATTTTATACATGAACAAGGCAAAACAATAATTCTATGGCAAGTAATTGTCCTTGTACCCTATTAGGTGACACACTGTGGCTAACAGTCCCATTTCTGGTGGAGTTAACATTGATCACTTTTTCACGATGGATCTGCCTGGTTTTTCTATTGTATTTCTTTTTTTCATTTTAATTAATAAATATTTTTGGGGTGACACCTTGAGATCAGGTAAAACCTGATCCCACCTTCCCATTCCTTATCCCACCTTCACCTACCAATTTTAACACCTATTGATAAGATATATTATTACCATGATGACTGCCAAATTGTGATTTTTCTAATTTCATCATTCATTCTGCACTTATTAGTGAGCATTCTTTGTAAGGAAGAACTTTCTTTTCTCCCATTTATTTATTCATATATTACTTATAGCCATGGTCTCTTGAATCCTTATTTTATCAAATGGATCATAATTTGTTACTTTTATTACTTATTTTGATACTCAAGTTGTTCTGGATTTGGTTGGTAAGAGCCCCTTCAAGCTGGTCACTGAGCTTGTTTGACATGTCCCTATCATTTTTTTAGATATGTTCTAGGCTCATCTTGTTATTTCCCTATTTAAGTCCTGGAATTAGGCATTTTTTCCAAGTACCTTGGTTCCATTTAGTGTAGAGTGATATTTAGAAGCCAAAGATCTGGGTGATAAGTATGCCTATTGCTGCTGAGATAGTGATGCCCTACACCCTTTCAGTGAACAGAATTATAAAAAATACATATGTATCACTCATTTATATCCATATTTATTTCTATGTCTATCTACATATATGGAAAACATGAATTCATAGTCACATCTCCTATTCCATTTTGGCACCCAAGATACATTCTAGCTTCTCTCCTGGCTGTGTTTACCTTTTTTTTGTTCTGGCATTGAGAAATATTGCTATCACTATCCTAATTATGTTTATTTATTCAAACCAAATATCAGTAATCTCTTGAACTTTCTAAGTTTCTACACCATTTGGGCACCCTCCTTGCATGGGTCCTGACTCATTCAGACACCCTTCTTACTTGGATTCTGACATATGCTGGGGTGCTTTCTTGTCCTCTGGGACCTTCATGTTGAGTCATTGCCACCACTGGGCTGTCATTAAGGAAGCAAATAAGGAAATGAGAAAAGAAAGAAGAAAGAAAGAAATCAATCTGAAGAAATACTTTCAGTGCTAATTTTTTTTTAAGGCCATTAATATAGTCAATGTCTTTTTGAAAACTCAAGTTATAGATCACATTGTTATAGACACTACTATGGAATCATTGCATGGAGGCCTGAAGGAAAATTTAAAGAATTTCTAACTACCTTGTCTCATTTATTTAACATATATGCAATAGATATCCAGAGAGCCTAAGTTAGTTGGAAAGGCCCTGTAACTGATCAGAAGTTTTAGTCTGAACAAGAGTCAAAATATTTGAGATGCTGGAAGGTTCTGTTTCCACTGGATCATTCTGGTGCATTAGAAAATGGTTTATTTTTTAAAGGATCAATTTTAATATCCATATTAAAGTGGGGATTTGTTATTTTTGCTTATGCAATGTACTGTTTCTTCCTTTTGGGAGACATCCCATTGTCACTATTAATTCACTCTTAGCCATCAACAAGTGTGAGGTCAGCTCTGCTGTCTAGCTCCAGGGGTGGTCATGGACTTAGGTCTGGGTAATGAGAGTCATGGGGCATTTGTGGAGCCATCAGGAAGGAGATTCTCTCTGCTGGGACTGTAAGTAGGAGATAAGCTGGCACTGCTGCGTGTAAAGACAGCCCAAAGATGGGCTTGGTTGCAATTTAGGAAAAGCCTGCCTATTAATGTGGCCAAGACATAAAGAGTTGCCTGATGACATTCTTAAGCCCTGGATCAATTTGTGCTTAAATCATGTTGATCCTTCTACTTCACTGTTGTGTGGTATAGTAAATTCTTTTGTTTGCCTTAGGCAATTTGAATTGGGCTTCTTTTACTTGAAACCAAGAGTAAAATGTTCCCTTTAAAATATTAACCTCTAAATCTTTGAAACAGTAAAAGCATAGCTAAATTTATTGTCTGTTAAATTGATATCAGGTATTTCTTCCTTACTACTTTGATATAGGAGAAAGGAATGAGAAGTATTTGTTGAGTAATCTCTCAGGGAGAAAAACCAAACTCCTTTACTTAATTAAGAACTCTAATTTCACCTATGTAAAGTTCCAAAATGGTGACGATTATTACTTAACAGCATAGACCACTGTTGTAAATTACATCATTTTTCAACAGAGTTATAACTTTGCTTTTAATAGTTAATCTTTCTAGACAGATGATCCTATTGTGAAACAATGGTGGTTCTTTGACCTCAGTTTAAAAATAGAAACATTCTTAAGAGGAATGGTTGATGGATTGCTCAATTTTCATAATGTTCATCCTCCTTAAAGTTGTTCCAAACTAGGTAGATCCAAGCATGGGTAGGATATGAATGGTGGAGTGACACATATAAAACCAGTTATACTTAATAAGGTTGCTTATTAATAGAAAGTGCTAGTCACTCAGTCATGTCCAACTCTTTGTGACTCCATGGACTATAGCCTGCCAGGTTCCTCTGTCCATGGAATTCTCCAGGCAAGAATACTGGAGTGGGTTGCCATTCCCTTCTCCAGAGGATCAAGCCCAGGTCTCCTGCATTGCAGGCAAATTCTTTACTGTCTGAGCCACTGGGGAACACCTATTCTTTGAAGCTTGGGGCCTAAAAGAAAACAGGCAGCCAACTTATGAGATAGTTTTATATACTATAATATTTCTTCTAGTAAAAGAGCTTAAAGAATGCATGCTCATTTGTTAACATGATTTGAGGGGAAAACAGACAAAAAATGCATTATAACTATTGCTTAGTAAGTCAATTATAAAATATAGATGAAGAAATTTTGATATACTTTAGTAAAGTCATGATGATAATACATATTCGGCACTCGATGATATGTTAAACTATTAATTAACTCATTTAATGCTCACAATAATCTCACTAAGGAGAGCAAACTTTATTCCTATTGTTAGAGGTTAAGAAATCAGAAACCTGTTATCTAAGATAACACAATTTTAGAAGGTGGATTTCTATTGAAGCTTAACTAACACTCAAGGTAAGTTCCTTTGATCCTCCAAACAGTATTAAATTTCATTACATTTCATGTGATAACAGTGATGATTAATTATATGTGTCAACTTTGTTAGGGCACTATACCCAGATATTTGGTCAAACATTTTTCTAAATGTTCTGTGAAGGTGTTTTTTAGATGATACTAACACATAAATCAGTAGACTTTGAATAAAGAGTTGCAATTATTTGATAATAAAAGATACATGTATTAAAGGAGATTAATACTTTTGCTTGCTCAAGTAGAATCATGATTCAACATTCTGCCAAGTGGATCAATTAGTCTTAATAACACTCACTAAAGAAACTTGGGATAAGCATGTAGGGAGTTCTTGCTTGCAATCCAAGTTTTCATTAAGAGGGGTCCCCCAAGTATAGTTACAAATTTGCATAGAGGAGCAAAAGTCCTCATAACATGAAAATGTTTGCTAATGAACTTCTACTTATACTAATCTTCCCTTACACATTCCTTCCTTTAACAGATTTTGAAGCCTGCAGATTGCCTTCTCTATCACCCTCTGACTGATTTTTGGATGCCAGGATAAAAGGAAAGTCAATTGCAAAGTGAAATTCCAAATCTTGAAAAAAGGTAGGATTACATACGGTACTGAAAACATTGTTGAAGAACACCTCAATCTTTTACTGCAAAAAAGACCTTAGGCACAGTTATATCAGTTAGCAGTAGAAGACAAAGGAAATAGACCCAGATGACAGCCTTTTATTTTGATGAAAATTTTACATATAATGAAATGCATACATTGCTCACATCAACAAATTCTTTCATCTGTGTACCTCAAATCCCTATTGAATATAGGCTTCTACCATCACACTAGAACCTTGTGGTTTTTCCAGTTAATATTCATACCCACTGTCCCAGAGAAAACTACTATATTCAATTTTCCCACTATAGAGTAGTGTAGCCTGTTGTAGAAGTTTTCATATATTATATATATATTCATACAGTATGTGCTCTTTTGTGTAAAGTGTCTTTCATTGAAGATAGTCTTTGAAATTCATCCATGTTACATGTATCAGTAACTTATTCCTTTTTATTTTGGAGTTGTATTCTATTATTATCCCACAATTTACGAAGGGTTGTCTAGAATGTTTGACAATTATGAATAAAATTGTGAAGAGAATTTATGGACAGATGTTTTTGTAATCATATATAGCTGTCCCCTTGTATCTCTGGACATTGGGTCAAGGAGCCCTGTGGATTCCAAAATCCATGGATTCTCAAGACTCTTAGGCACAATGGTGTACAACAGTCTACCCTCTGCACCTGTGGGTCCTGCACCCATGGGCACAGGGGGTTGACTGTACTTTCATTTCTCTTGAGCAAATCCCTGGGAATGAAATTGATGGGTCATAGACGAGGTGTAGCTTTACAAGAAACACATGGCTTTTTCCTTGAGTGCTCATACCATTCTCATTTAGTTTTTAAAAATAAGCATACTTACTGCAATGTGGAGAGGATTGTAAGAGGTCAGGAACACAAGCTGGGAAGCCATTATATTATCATAGCCAATAGCCAGAAACTAGGGGCAGGTTTTACCTAGAATTTCTGTAAAATATTTGTGTGATTTTTAATTGCTCGTAAGGCTGTTATCTGACTCAGATGTGATAGCTAACCACAGGGCTAGTTTCAGCTGTGTACTTTGGAAATATGTGAGGAATTTAAAACTCAAGCACTACTTACGGGAAAGAGTCCTTCATTTTAGAGAAGGTAATACTTGTAAATCATGCAGGGAAGATATTCCTGTGAGCTTCTGTGCTATTTTCCAGGTGAGTGATGAGGTGTCAAACAGATCTGTTCTTTTTTTCCCATCCAAGATTTATATATTTTTCCTTTTTTATTGTAAAATAAAATTCAGATCCAGAAAAACCACACAAAAGAATTGTATAGCTCTGGATTATTTTAAGCCAAATACTGTTTTAACTACTGCCTGTGCCAAAATATAAAGTTATGCCAACCACTCCAGAAACCCCTCCTGTCCCACACACCTGCCCCTCTCTCCAAAGGTAATCACTTCCCTCTTTTTAATTTTGTCACTGAAGTATGTATTATCATACTGTAGTTGATTTTGCCTATTAAAAACTAATATCTTTTGTCTCTTAATCTACAGGTTTATCCTCCATTCTTGTCTCTGCCTTACAAGCTTGTTGAAGAACCTAGGCTATTTCACTAAAGTGTCTTGCAGCCTGGTTTTTTTGATTGCATCCTCATGGTGAAGTTCAACATATTTATTCTCCATATTTCCTGAACATTGGCAGCTGGATCCAGGAGCTTGGTCAGACTCAGATTTAGTTCAATGGACCCGTTATATATGACTGTGTTTCTGACTTTTAGCAGAGCTTGACACTAATTGCCTCAAATCATTTGTTGTGGGTCACAAAAAGGCTGATGCTCTATCATTTGGCTAAAGCATTTTTATTAGCTAAAATATTTTTATTGAGATGCTTCTTTCACCTATTGGGTTACCTAGCACCATGATTCAGAGAGGAATGACAGTATAAAGTTTTGATTTGTGCTCTTTACTCACCTGTTCTTTTTTTTAAATTTAATTAATTTTTATTTCATTTTTTATTTATTTATTTTTTTTGTTGATTTAATTTTATTTATTTATTTTTTTAAATTAATTTTTATTTTTTTAGTTTGTTTTGATTTACAATACTGTATTCGTTTTGCTACACATCGACATGGATCAGCCA
>SJXQ01003407.1:49714-211716 GCA_006408695.1 Aepyceros melampus
CATGAAATTGGAAATAATCTTTTTCATTGAAATAAGATTTTAAAATAGTAGTTAGTCCCCCTAACCTAGCCTTCAGAAGTCACTTTATCTTATAATGTTGCTAAACTACTAGATCTTTGGAAAGTGTTGAGTAATGCTGCTATGTTTGTCATTGCTACAGTACAGTAGCTATTGCAGTGTTATCCAATCTCGTGACATATCTGGGCACAGAACTCTCCATTGTAAATGGGACAAGGTAGACTAAAATAATACAGAGAATCATCTTTATTTCTAGAAAGCATATGTGACTGGTATTCTTTTTATAAGATCCTGCATTTCTATTTCTCTTATTTATAAATGATTTAGTTGGGTATTAAAGTTTTGACTAACTGTTATACCCCTTCAAATCCCACAGACAGTGTTTATTGCTTTGTATTTTCTACATACTGGCAGATTGGAAATCCAAGGCACTGTGCTTTTTAATCTATTGTAGGTAAAACATTGCTATTGTTTTGGGTGTTGGGGGGAAGCAAAGGTGAGAACAGAATAAAGATTAGGGCACCTGTAGGAAATTTTACAAGAAGTCAACTATATGCAAGTGTTGTGATTTTTAAATCTGAAAACTCAAGTCTTTCTTAAGTAGAAAAATGAGATAATTACATCACATCTTTAATTATTTTCCACTTATTTTATTAATAGAATTTAAGCAGAAAAGTAGCATGGTTAAAATTTATTTTGTGAGCATTTTGTGACAGTGCAGAGGATGGCTTTTGAGCAGCACAAAGATGGATCCTGGGAAATATATTAGGAGTCCTTTGCAAAACATCAAGAGATACAGAGGGCATTACAAAGGGATAGAGAAAAGGAAGTAGATGGAAGAAATATCTAAGAGGTGAAATCTAAAACTACCTTAGTGATCCATTGAATATGAGGGAAGAGGGAATAGAAAAAATGTAGAATGAATGCTCATATAATGTAAGGGCCACAGTGTCACTGGCACCATCACTAATTATAATTGGGCATATAAGAGAAGGACAAGCTGATGTAGCTACGTGTTCTACCTGTTTGTTGCTGTGTAACAAGCCATCCTCAAATTCAAAGTTTTAAAATCACAATCATTTTTTTTACAAAGATGGATCCTGGGAAATATATTAGGAGTCCTTTGCAAAACATCAAGAGATACAGAGGGCATTACAAAGGGATAGAGAAAAGGAAGTAGATGGAAGAAATATCTAAGAGGTGAAATCTAAAACTACCTTAGTGATCCATTGAATATGAGGGAAGAGGGAATAGAAAAAATGTAGAATGAATGCTCATATAATGTAAGGGCCACAGTGTCACTGGCACCATCACTAATTATAATTGGGCATATAAGAGAAGGACAGGCTGATGTAGCTACGTGTTCTACCTGTTTGTTGCTGTGTAACAAGCCATCCTCAAATTCAAAGTTTTAAAATCACAATCATTTTTTTTAATCTCACCAGTCTGCACTTCGGGCAGAGCTCAAGAGGGAAATCTCTGTGCAGCCTGTGGTGTCAGCTCGGGCAGCTTGAATGGGAGCGGGAGGGCCCACTTACAAGATGGCCCACGTACATGCCTGGCAAGTTGGTGCTGGTTGCCCACCAGGCCCTCAGTGGACTCTCATGTGGCTACCTGAGCTTTTTACAGAAAGGTGTCTGGGTGCCAAAAGCACACATGCCAACACAAGAGAAGCAGAAGCTTTTGGCTTCTTCAGGTGTGGGCCCAGGACTTGGTACTGTAGAACCTGTGCTACGTTCTATTGGTCAGGCAGTCACAAAGCATAGACTCAAAGACAGGGACATAAACTCCACTCCTTAACAGGAGAAGAGTCAGATAATTCTGGAACCATGTTTTAAAACTCCACACTGTAGGACACCTGAAGTCCCACTGTGGGGATAAGTCCAGCATGTAATTTAACTTACAAATCTTAAGTTTAGGAATGAGGTCAAAGAAGACTTGTCAACTTGGGAGTCATCTATCTATAGACATAGAAAAGGATCAGTTCAGTTCAGTTCAGTCACTCAGTCGTGTCCAACTCTTTTGACCCCATGAACTGCAACACGCCAGGCCTCCCTGTCCACCACCAACTCCCGGAGTTCACTCAGATTCATGTCCATCGAGTCGGTGATGCCATCCAGCCAACTCATCCTCTGTCATCCCCTTCTCCTCCTTCCCCCAATCCCTCCCAGCATCGAAGTCTTTTCCAATGAGTCAACTCTTCACATGAGGTGGCCAAAGTACTGGAGTTTCAGCTTTAGCATCATTCCTTCCAAAGAAATCCCAGGGTTGATCTCCTTCAGAATGGACTGATTGATCTCCTTGCAGTCCAGGGGACTCTCAAGAGTCTTCTCCAACACCACAGTTCAAAAGCATCAATTCTTCGGCACTCAGCCTTCTTCACAGTCCAACTCTCACATCCATACATGACCACAGGAAAAACCATTGCCTTGACTAGACGGACCTTAGTCGGCAAAGTAATGTCTCTGCTTTTGAATATACTATCCAGGTTGGCCATAGCTTTTCTTCCAAGGAGTAAGCATTTTTTAATTTCATGGCTGCAATCACCATCTGCAGTGATTTTGGAGCAAAAAAATAAAGTTTGACACTGTTTCCCCATCTATCTCCCACGAAGTGATGGGACCGGATGCCATGATCTTCGTTTTCTGAATGTTGAGCTTTAAGCCAACTTTTTCACTCTCCTCTTTCACTTTCATCAAGAGGCTTTTTAGTTCCTCTTCGCTTTCTGCCATAAGGATACATTTACTCTAATTTTAATAAAGCTTAAGTTTCAGGCAACTTAGTTTTCTGGATGAGGCCCTGTGCTTAATTTTGTACGCTTTCTGTAAAGAGAGACCCCATACATGATTTTGATAAATAAATTTTAAATATGGAGTCTCTCTTTATGGAAAGCGTACAAAATTAAGCACAGGGCCTCATCCAGAGAGAGAGACCCCAGAGTTGTACAACCTTCAGACCCCACAAAATCTGGACCTAACCTAGGTAATCTTTAAATCATTAGAGTAGATAAGATGATCTGAGGAAATTGTATAGAATGAAAAGAGCAGTGAACTTAGAATGAGAAATCTGAAAAAGTCAATATTCACAAGGTAGGAGACAAAGAGGAAGGGGTTTATGGACAAGATTTTTAGAATATAATCAGAGATAGGAGAAGATCAGAAAAGATTTTTGTCCTGGAGGAGGATATGGCAACCCACTCCAGTATTCTTGCCTAGGGAATCCCATGGACAGAGGAGCCTGGTGGGCTACAGTCCACAGGGTCGCAGAGTTGGACATGACTAACCACGTGCACACACACAAACACACACATTTGTTCTTTGAAAAATACAGTGTTTCATACTTTTATAATAAATGTTGACCTTGACCTTTTGACTAGCAACTAACACTTTAATGCTGATATTTAACACTTGCATCAATAATTTTTTTTGGTCTAGACCTTTGCTGTTTAATATGCAGCCCACCCTATGAGGGGTATCTATTGAGTATTCGATATGTAACTCATTCAAACTAGCTGAGCTTTAAGTAAAAAATATGAATTGAATTTCAATGACAAAGTGTTAGAAAAATAAAATATTTTATGTACCACAGCTTTCTTATCCATTCATCTGCTGATGGACATCTAGGTTGCTTCCATGTCCTGGCTATTATAAACAGTGCCGCAATGAACATTGGGGTACACGTGTCTCTTTCAATTCTGGTTTCCTTGGTGTGTATGCCCAGCAGTGGGATCGCTGGATCATAAGGCAGTTCTATTTGCAATTTTTTAAGGAATCTCCACACTGTTCTCCATAGTGGCTATACTAGTTTGCATTCCCACCAACAGTGTAAGAGGGTTCCCTTTTCTCCACACCCTCTCCAGCATTTATTGCTTGTTGACTTTTGGATCGCAGCCATTCTGACTGGTGTGAAATGGTACCTCATCCAGCAGTGGGATTGCTGGGTCATAAGGCAGTTCTGTTTGCAATTTTTTAAGGAATCTCCAAACTGTTCTCCATAGTGGCTGTACTAGTTTGCATTCCCACCAACAGTGTAAGAGGGTTCCCTTTTCTCCACACCCTCTCCAGCATTTATTGCTTGTTGACTTTTGGATCGCAGCCATTCTGACTGGTGTGAAATGGTACCTCACTGTGGTTTTGATTTGCATTTCTCTGATAATGAGTGATGTTGAGCAACTTTTCATGTGTTTGTTAGCCATCCGTATGTCTTCTTTGGAGAAATGTCTATTTAGTTCTTGCAACGAAAAGAGTAAAATACTTAGGAATATACCTACTAAAGAAACTAAAGACCTATATATAGAAAATTATAAAACACTGATGAAAGATATCAAAGAGGACACTAATAGATGGAGAAATATACCATGTTCATGGATCAGAAGAATCAACATAGTGAAAATGAGTATACTACCCAAAGCAATCTACAGATTCAATGCAATCCCTATCAAGCTACCAGCAGTATTTTTCACAGAGCTAGAACAAATAATTTCACAATTTGTATGGAAATACAAAAAACCTCGAATAGCCAAAGCCATCTTGAGAAAGAAGAATGGAACTGGAGGAATCAACCTGCCTGACTTCAGCCTCTACTACAAAGCCACAGTCATCAAGACAGTATGGTACTGGCACAAAGACAGAAATATAGATCAATGGAACAAAATAGAAAGCCCAGAGATAAATCCACACACCTATGGACACCTTATCTTTGACAAAGGAGGAGAATATACAGTGGATTAAAGACAATCTCTTTAACAAGTGGTGCTGGGAAAACTGGTCAACCACTTGTGAAAGAATGAAACTAGATCACTTTCTTTAGTTCTTCTTTGCTTTCTGCTATAAGGTGGTGTCATCTGCAAATGTGGGGTTATTGATATTTCTCCCGGCAATCTTGATTCTAGCTTGTGCTTCATCCAGCCCATTCAAGCAAAATGTATATATATATGTGTGTGTGTGTGTGTGTGTGTGTGTATACATATATATATAGAGAGAGCACACCAAATAGCTGATGAATAAAATTTTATTTTAAAAATCCACAATATAAAATTTGTATTACTTGAAACCCATTCACATCTGTGGAAAGTTCAACATCTTATCAACGTTGCGGTTCAAGTAGGAATGAACAACTTACTGGTTTAGGTGAATCATTTAGAACAGTCACTGATTTCCAAGAATCACCTTGAGTTATTGAGGTCAAAAGGAAAAATAGGCAACAAACTATATGTAAGGATCCAAGAAAAATCTTGAAGTGTCCCCATCAGTTGTGTAATTTAAGAACTTAAGTGTAATATGAACCTACTTCAGGCCCTTGGTGAAATATTTGCTCTTTGGCATCAATGTAATTCTGTAAATTAGTAACAGCAAACACACAGATTTCATAATTGGAAGGGACACACCATAAAGATCATTTTGTTGATATTCCTCCAAGGCAGGAATCCTACTACATACCCATGAGTTTGAATCACTTTCAATCATGGGGAAATCACTACCTCCCAAAGCAGTTGTGCCTTATTTTCTGCAGAAATCTTTCTCTTGGTAACTTTTTCCTCTTACTGCTGCCTTCCGTGCTCTGTGGTTAGAACACAGGCAAACCTTCTTCGTGGGCTTCCCTGGTGGCTCAGTGGTAAAGAATATGCTTGCAAAGCAGGAGATGCAGTTCTGATCCCTGGAGAAGATCCCCTGGAACAGGCAATGGCAACCTATCCAGTACTCTTGCCTGGGAAGCCCAGGCATAGAGGAGCCTGGTGGGCTACAGTTCTGGGGTCACAAAAGAGTTGGACACTTTAGTGACTAAACAACAACAAAATTTTCTCCATAGGGACAGTCCTGCAGATATGTCCGCCTAGATCCTCATCCTTCTGGAATTTTCTCTCCATGTCTCTTTCTTCCACCATCTAAATTCCTCGTGGGAAATGATATTGCCTGCCCCTTGTCTGGATTTAGTGCCTCTTTTAAAATGTGCAGTTTTAGGAAGCCGTACACTCTCCCCCGTGAAATACAAGAACAGCGCTCTGAATTCCTCTTACCGTCTTTCTGTCACAGTGAATCGTGGTTTCAGTTTATTTCTGGACAGTGGTAGCTACCAGACACAACCTTTGCCCTCAAACATCGCGTTCACTTTGCACAAACTTGTTGACCTTACACCTAAGTCGGGTTTTCTTGAACTCTCATCTGAACAAACAAACAGTTCACTCTGATCTGCGGATATCCCGTGCGGCGTCAGGAAGGGCCGGGTAGAGCAGTGCCGGCTCTGAGCTCGCCACCGCTGCTCCAGATTGGGTTTCCTTTTTCTCTTGACTTTAAGAAGTAAGACAAAAAAGCAATTCCGGCTAATCTCTTAGAAAATGCTGAGGGTTCCAGGCTCCATTTCAGGAAGCTGGTTTCAACAAGGTAACAAAGAGACCACCAAGGTCAGAAAGCAGGCGAGAGAGATCGACCAGGAGGTGGCATTCAGGTAACTCCCCGAGAGTGAAGGTGGGGAGCCGGCGCCGCTGCGGGTAGGAGTGCGCCCCGCCCGCCAAGAGGCGAGGGCAGCGGCTGTGCGCCCCGGCGTGGACGCGCGCGGGAGTCCAGGCCGGCGAGCGTGTCACCACGTGCTGCGGGGAGGCGGGGACAGGGCCCTCCTCCTCCGGTTATTTGTAAAGAGCGCGGGGCCGGAGCTCAGAGTTTTTACAGCGGACTCGCCAGGGGTAGTGTTGAGAGAGGGGGAGGGAGGGAGTGGAGGAAAGAAAGAAGGAGAGAGAGAGGGACTGACTTACGTGGACAAAAACAGACGCCGAATACACAGGCGAGGTGAGAGGTTAGCAGGTCAGCTCACCTACTTCTCTGCTTGCCAAGGAAGATCTGGGAGATCAGGGAGAGGGAGGGTCCTGTTTAGACGGTCAAACCCCAGGACTCCGAAGGGGCCATTTCCTGCAGCTGCCTGGGGACTGCACGCCTCACCTCTTCTAAGTTTGCAGATGGAATTAATCAGAAAGAAAGGAAGGGGAGGTGGGGTTCTGTAGCCACTGTAGTTTTCTTCCTAAAAAGTGACGGGCTTTAGATCCGGAAGGAGCATGTGTCATCACACTGCAAGCTAATCCTGGAATGTCTGCAAACTCTGCTCCGGAGCAGTTGGCCCCAAGCCCGGCGGGGCGTCGGAGGGCTCCGGCCTCGCAGTGCTCCCGAGGCCGACCGGCGGGTAGCCAGGTGGCCTTTATCTCTGTCCCCCTTTGTCGTTTTTATCTCAGGCTCTCCAGGAGGCCCGGGGGCCCGCTCTGTCTATCGCTCCCACCCCCTGGCTGCACCGCCACTTCAATGCCCGGCAGGTCGCGGGCTGCTGCTATTTCGAAGGCGCCGGAGGACCAGGTGCGCCCCGCGCCACCGCTGACCCGGACCGGCGCCGACGCCTGACCGGCGTCCTTGGGCACCGACGCGGCTGCGCCCGGCACGTCCCTGTGCGCTCCAGTCCGTTTTGGGCCCGTGAGGGGCAACCGCGGCCAGGATGGCCCCGGGTCGAGCGGTGGCTGGGCTCCTGCTGTTGGCGGCCGCTGGCCTCGGAGGAGAGGCGGAGGTGCCCGGGCTCGCCTTCAGCGAGGATGTGCTGAGGGTGTTCGGCGCCAACCGGAGCCTGTCGGCGGCGCAGCTCGGGCGCCTGTTGGAGCGTCTGGGAACCGCCCCCGCGGAGGGCGCCCCCGAGCCGGGACAGCTGCACTTCAACCAGGTATGGCCGGGCCGGGCCAGGCCGCCCTTCCCCAAACGCCGGGGTGTCCGGAGGCGTCCATTTGTACTTGAACGTTGATTAAAGGGGACAAGCGCAGGAGAAGAACTTGGTTTTGTCTCTCAAGTGTGAGGCGGGTCCTGTTTTTTTACTGGATCTGACTTTCTAGCCGAGGTTAAAGGGCTGGCGGTGACAAGGCAACCAGAAACTGCAGCTTTATGCCTGATGAGTTGAGCCCTGGGACGCTTGTGGTTATAAGATTTTATGCAAAAGTTTATGAAGTAGTTGAGTGCGGGAAGCACCTTGAGAGATGCGTTTAAGATAGGAATGGCATACTGAAGTCTTCCTGGCAGAGAGAGTGGTTTATAGGCACCCCCGTTAACAGCTGCTTGGTGGGTAACAGCTGCTAGCAAGGTATAATGTAGTTCTGGCAAGGTATAATGTAGTTCTGTCTTTCCCTTGTAAGTTACAGGAGGCACTTAGGGCTGAAGGGCTTATTGTATAGAGACCAGGAGGCCGAGGGGGCCTGAGACCAGGATCACACATCAAGGTGATGGAACTGGGTTTAAAGCCATAGTTTTTATTCATCTATCAGGTCAAAGGTTTGGTTCTAATATTCATTCATTCATTCATTCATTCAAACGAAAAGGAAAAAACCAAAACCTATCTTAGTACAGATACACAGCATTATTTAGGCATTTGGTAATTCCTAAGATTTAGGGATCACCCTAAGTTAACTAGGTGCAGTTAAGACCATACCTGTCAGTAAACTTCAAAAAGGGTATTAGAGATTCTTCATTATTTCCATAATACATAGCCTATGATTATTTCTTAAAATTGTGAAATAAGCAAAGTGTGCTTTTAGCATCCTCCCCCAAAATCCCCTCTCCTTTTTAAAACTAACTCAGTGCTTTTTTTTTTTCCCCCTTTTGCTGTGGTTCCAGTGATAACTGATGATGAATGGCAATATTCAGTACTTTCCTATTGTTTGCCACTTCTGGGTGATGTTAGTTTGTGTTACAAAAAGTTTTGTGGTCCAAATGTTTGGGAATGTTAAAAAATGTTTGGGAATATTATACTGTTACTCTACTCTTGGTAATCTAGAGCTTCCCAATGTATCCGGCCTCAGATAGTGAAGTGAAAGTCGCTCAGTCCTGTCTTTGTGACCCCATGGGCTATACAGTTCATGGAATTCTCCAGGCCAGAATACTGGAGTGGGTGGTGGTGGTTTAGTTGCTAAGTCGTGTCCAACTCTTGTGACCCTATGGACTGTAGCCCGCCAGGCTTCTCTGTCCATGGGATTCCCCAGGCAAGAATAAACACAGGAGTGGGTAGCCTTTCCCTTCTCCAGGGGATTTTCCCATGCAGGGATTGAACCTAGGTCTCCCACCATGCAGGCAGATTCTTTACCACCAGGGAGGCCCCTTTAACCAGATAAATTCTTTGTTGATAACCTTATAGTTTGGCATTCATTTTGTTAGAAATATCTTACCTCAATTAAAACATGCAGTACATAAGAAGTATAAGATTCTGATGCCATGAGGTGGTCAGAGTACGTGTCCTTTGATCTAGAAGGGTTTTATGGTCATCTTATGCAAGTTCTTTAGTAAACTCTCTATCCGATTCTTGCATGGCATTACATGCCAGAATGTAATGGCCAAGAAATGATACATTGGAAAAGCTGAAATGACTTCATATTATATTGATGTTTTAGAAAATAAGGCAAACAACTAACTTCGTAAGTATTTTCCATCTAGTTGCAGACTCTTCAATCAAGGGAAACAGCTGAGCTGACTAAAGCATTTCTAGATAGGAGCAGGAGTGGTTGGTCATCTGCTTGGAAAGACACCTGGGGACTTGACTTGCAGCTGCATATCTGTAGCCTACACATTGTTTTGACTTAAATTATCTCCTTATCTTGCAGTGTTTGGAGGTGCTGATGAATTATAAAGGGACAAAAGACCCCTGAGCCACACCTTGGCAAAGACAGTGGAAAATATACCTAAATAATTTAGGAAAGTTAAGTTAGTTAGCAATATGATACCCGGTTTATGAGTAAGTAGTGGCTCAGAGGTTAAAGCGTCTGCCTCCAATGCGGGAGACCCGGGTTCGATCCCTGGGTCGGGAAGATCCCCTGGAGAAGGAAAGGCAATCCACTCCAGTATTCTTGCCTGGAGAATCCCATGGACGGAGAAGCCTAGTAGGTTACAGTCCACGGGGTCGCAAAGAGTCGGACATGACTAAACGACTTCACCTTCACCAGGTACCTCAATAGGTAAATTATAATATAGGTAAATTATACAACAACATTATGTATGTTGACACCTTGTTTTTCATTCTTCTGTTTGCATATTTAACTACCCTCCTTGGGGCCTCCTGGACATCAAAAGAGATGGGAAAAAGTCCCTGATTACTTTGGAAACAAAGGGAAGCCAAGGAAAATTTATCACTTGATCAGACCTAGCAAACATCTGTCTGATGTTCTAAAAAAGTTCTGATAACAACCATCATCAGTTAAATGATCAGTTAAATGAAATGCCATTCCAGAAGAATCTGTTAATTTGCTGTCATTTACATCTGCTCCAGCAGGAGACTATCCAATTGGGAGCAAAATTTAGGGCTGTTAATACCTTCATACCTTAAAGAAGGTAACTTCAGTTTCCTCACCTGCAACAAAGTAGAATAATAATATATGTGAAAAACATGATTTTCTGACTTTGAAGACAGTTGAAAAGATAGAATTTATTTCTTTGGGACAGGGATTTATTGAATCTTATATGAGATCTATTTACAAATGACATTGTTCCTTTGAATGAGAGTTTAAGCCAGTTTTTCCACAGACTACCGTGCTAAAAATTTAAACAGTTCTGGAAGGTTTTCCAGGATCAATTCCTGGGTCTGGAAGATCCCCTGGAGAAGGAAATGGCAATCCACTCCAGCACTCTTGCCTGGAAAATCCCATGGACGGAGCAACTTGATAGGCTACAGTCCATGGGGTCGCAAAGAGTCGGACACGACTGAGCGACTTCACTTTCACTTTAAATACTATTAGGAGAAGAAAATGGCACCCCACTCCAGTACTCTTGCCTGGAAAATCCCATGGACGGAGGAGCCTGGTAGGCTACAGTCCACGGGTCTTGAAGTCAGACATGACTGAGCGACTTCACTTCACTTTCATGCATTGGAGAAGGAAATGGTAACCCTACTCCAGTGTTCTTCCCTAGAGAATCCCAGGGACAGTGGAGCCTGGTGGGCTGCCATCTATGGGGTTGCACAGAGTTGGACACAACTAAAGCGACTTAGCAGCAGCAGCAGCAAGTACTATTAAATTAGCTTGTTGTTTTGGGAGATCAAAGTGACCTGAGTTCAAACTGGAGACAATAGAATGATTGAGTTTACTGTTTTGCTTCTTATGGTTTCTGAGGGTACAAAGAGCAGGTAGAAGTAGGCCAAACTAGTGAGAGGAAGGAGCTCTTTTATCTAAATGGCTCTCTGGGGCCTAAGACAAAGTGTAGGTCTGCTCTATCTGAGGGAGTTTCTAGAATACAAAGGGATCGCTTCTTGGCCTTTTGGCTAAGATCAAGTGTAGAATATAAAGGGAAGCCCCAACTGAGTGAATACCCTGGGTGATTAATTGAGGGGATTTAAGAATGGGCTCAGTGCCACCGTTTGTTTGTTCTGATAGTCCTTTCTCATTCTCCAAGTGGTCTTTTCTCTTCATTTCTCCTTCAAAACCCCTCATTTCTAAGCTATCTCACTCAGCTGCAGGAAACGTTTCTATTTAAGTCAGTCTCCTGGGGAGGGTTAGTGGGGGTGGTGGGGCTGGGGGTGTGGCAGGTTGGCCTGTGAGGCACCCTTTGTTTCCCACCATCACTCAACCTTTGACTTTTGCTTCTCTCTCCTAACTGCAGTTTTTCATCTGATACAAATCTTGCAGCATAGCTCCTGCATCTTTTTTTTTCTTTTTGTTCACAGGTTGTTTTAAAACATCTTTGAACTCATAGTCAATCTTCATAAAGCAATACTTTTAAGTACGCCTCTCTTCTTTCAGTTCTCCATGAATTCTCTTGGCTGGTGAAGTCTAAATCTGGAGTCCGGCATTTGAGGCTCTGCACAGCGAGGTTAACCCTGAGATACCAACCTAACCTGCCCAGGCCTAGCACTCACTACATTAAACTAGTTACTCTTCTAGACTTCACCATATATTTTTATTCAAGCACTTTTTACCTCATTATTTTCCTTGCACCCTTTCCTGTTCCCAGCTGGGTTGTCCTTCATTTCCTTGAATTACCCTCTCAAAATCTTACACTTTTAAAAACCCAGCTACACTCTTCCATAAAATATTTCTAGGGCTTCACAGCCACTGCTAATTTGCTGATTTCTCTTTTTTTGAATTCTTGAAATTTTTTCATGATGCTGATGAGACTTAGTTATTCATGTGTTCTAGAAATATTTTGAATAACTACTCTAATTAGAGTGGTCTTTTAAAAGTACAAACCTAACCATACTGCTGATTTTTTAAGAACAGTTAAATACCTTCAAGACAAACTTTGAACACTTAAAGGTGGCTTAAGTCTTTTTATGATCTGGTTCCTGTGTATTTCCCAAGTCTTATCCTTTGCTACTACTCCAGTCTTCAGAGACTGCTGGTAGTTCCTGGTTCTGCATACACATCTGCTTATGCTTTAGATATCAGTTTAGACATTACTTCTTCTAAGAAGCCTTTCTTAGCCTGTTCAGGGGTTTAGTAGAAGCCCCTATATTAATTGGTGCCTCTGCAATCATAACATACATTGAAATTGTAGTATAATATGTAAATAATTTGTATATATTTTAATTTTCTGTTCACTGGTTGAATGTCCTCCCCTCCTCTGAAATAATTTTGAATAAATTGAAGGGAATGATCTGACTCATCTCTTCAGGGGCTAGTGTAATGCCTGGTACACAACACATATTCATTATATGTGTATGTGTGTATATATATATATATATATACACACACTTTTTTTTTTTTTTTTTTAAGCTGAGCCAGGTGGGGTCTTAGTTCCCTGATCAGGGATTGAACCTGGGCCCTCAGCAGTGAAAGCTCCATGTCCTAAACACTGGACTGCCATGGAATTTCCCATTATATATATTTTTGAATGAATGAGTGAAGATTGCTTAATATGAGTAAGACAGTTTGAGCCCTCACATGACTTTAGTTTCTAGGTAGAGTATGACATAATGCACATATGACTACAGTGTATAATAGAATGATATATTTGATCAAAGAGTTCTAAACAAAAGTGGAATGGGATCGGACTTGTGCTTTTAGAAAATTCTTCTGCATGAATGTGTGGAATGTGTCCGAGTGGGTCGAGACAGGAGCTAAGGAGGAAACTGCAGTGGTTTGTAGGAGCTGTAATGATCGCTTGAACCTGGAGAGGCCATCAGGAGGTAGCATAAAGGCTCTGCCTTCTCGGAGAGCAGCCATGACTGAGGAGTAGGAAAAAAAGTCCCAAAGACAGGTATTTTCTACTGCAGCCTTTTGTCTGTACTGGTCATGTAACAATTATTAGACCTTTCCTTTCATTAATTTATGGCCCAAGGATGCCAGAGGAAGAGACAGGGAGGTAACTGTTGGCTTATTTCAGTGGGGTCAGGCTGGTGGTCTGTAGCAAACACAGGAGTGTGTGTGTGTGTGGTTATTACATGCAAGTTGTATGCATAGCTTGTTGTCATTTATTGTACTTTTTCCTGGTATGCGGGCGAGTAACAGTGCAGTAGATGAAGGACATGCTAGGAAGCACAGATTGTAGATGGATGAGAGAAAGCATCTGTTGTTGCCCCCTTTGTTTTTCTTTCTTTCTTTTATGTTCTGAAAAATGATGAGATCAATGTCCTATGAATGACTTTCAGGTGAAAAACTGGAATGGCAGGATGGAAGGGTGTGGTTGTACTTATGTCTTTGGTGTCTTTCCCCTCAAGACAATGGACTTACTCTGATTTATTGTATCATTCTATTTAATTTGACGGTGTACAGTGTGATCATTGTTTCCAAAAGGTTTTGAGAAAGTTAGAGACCTTCATAGCTCACTTGACCATGATGTCAAGAGCTTTAGTTTGCTCCCTTGCCAGGGATGATGGTAATCCATATGAGGAAATATCCTTCATTCTTTCCATATCTAACTCCCAAATTTGCATGTTCACCCACTACCCTAGGAGTCACATAGACCCTTGTGTACATAACATAAATGTTATATCTAAGGATTTATTGCTTTTTTTTTCTTTTTCTGTATGACATACTCTTAACCAATTTATTTGTATTAACACATTTCAAAATCACAACAATCCTATTATAACGATACCATTATTAACTTTACACAGGAGAAATATGTGATTCCAAGAGATATGTAACTCAACAAAAATCAAACAATAAGTGGTAGAACCTCAGACAATCCTAAATCCTGTCGACTAAAAAAGATGCACAACTTGAGAGCTGTGAGTTAAGTTTTATTTGGGGCAAAATGAGGACTGCAACCAAGGAGACAGCACCTCAGTTAGTTCTGGGAGACTGCTCCGAAGAGGCAGTGTGGGAAGGTCAATAGGTAATATTTTGGTGAAGGAGGAGTTCAATGCAGTTAAGCACTCGTTTTACAAAAGGTTTTCTGCTAGTTATTAGGAGCTGATGTCATCATGAGGAGAAGGCAATGGCACCACACTCCAGTACTCTTGCCTGGAAAATCCCATGAACGGAGGAGCCTGGAAGGCTGCAGTCCATGGGGTTGCTGAGGGTGAGACATGACTGAGCGACTTCACTCTCACTTCTCACTTTTATGCATTGGAGAAGGAAATGGCAACCTACTCCAGTGTTCTTGCCTGGAGAATCCTAGGGACAGGGGAGCCTGGTGGGCTGCCGTCTATGGGGTCGCGTGGGATTGCACAGAGTCAGACATGACTGAAGTGACTTAGCAGTAGCAGATGTCATCATGAAGGGATTGTTTTCTGCTAGTTATTAGGAGCTGATGTCATCATGAGGAGAAGGCAATGGCACCACACTCCAGTACTCTTGCCTGGAAAATCCCATGAACGGAGGAGCCTGGAAGGCTGCAGTCCATGGGGTTGCTGAGGGTGAGACATGACTGAGCGACTTCACTCTCACTTCTCACTTTTATGCATTGGAGAAGGAAATGGCAACCTACTCCAGTGTTCTTGCCTGGAGAATCCTAGGGACAGGGGAGCCTGGTGGGCTGCCGTCTATGGGGTCGCGTGGGATTGCACAGAGTCAGACATGACTGAAGTGACTTAGCAGTAGCAGATGTCATCATGAAGGGATTTAGTACTTTTCTAGATAGGAGGAGATGCAAAGATTGGCTTATGAAATCAGTTCCTGAAAATATCTGACTATATTCCACCAGAGTGCCTGGAGCACAGAGTGCCTCACTCCAGCCTGAGCTTCCTCAGGGGGTGCTGAAGGTCAGCAGCTGCAGCAGCGCAGGGTTCAGCCTCTGCAGATGCAGGTGGCAAGTGTCCTCATTGTTCAGCCGCTGGCAGTGCTCTTGGCAAGTGCCAGTTTGTAGTTGACAATACATAAAATAGTGGATTTTTTGAAATTTACTTTAGAAAATCATACTGTCTCTAGCCAGGGCAACTGTTAGCTCAGATTTTGGTCTAACCATCAATTACTTATCTAGCTACATTGCTTAGTCACTTTAAGGGCAAAAAAAAAATGATAATGATGATGATGGGTCCTTGTCCTCAGAGAGCTTTTAATCTAAGAAATAGGTGGGAAGTTGTGGGAAATAAGTAAGGCAAAACTGCAGTAGTTAAATAATCACTGAATATTACCAGACATATCACAAGACTGTGTGTGATTAATTGCCAAATGAACACTTTTGGTAGCATGCTCTAATTGTTGAAAAGAGTGAGGGAGCCTTTTGGGAAACACCTCATGTTAGTCAGTCAGTTCTCTCTTTTTTTTTTTTTTTTTGGAGAATTTTGCTTGTTTGGTTTGGCTTTTAAAATACTTATTTTATGAACATCCACTAGTACAAACTGTCTGTGCTATTAATCACAAGATGGCTTTTCCAGTGGGTTCCATGAATTCTCTAATAGAAGGAAAATTTATTTTATTTCTTTCTTATATGTTGAGTTTTTCTTGGAGAAGATATTTTGGCAATAATAGTTCTCCTAATTCTGAGTTTCAAAGTTTTCCTGGAGAACAGCATATTAATCAACTTCTTTCTTCTGTGGATAGACTCTGGGTGTGGGAGGAATCCCATGTCTAGTGTTAAATTTTTCAGTCTTGTTCTCACTTTTACTCCAGAAGAATTCTACCAATGAATTTACTCTCTCTTCTGGCAGTTTAGAGTAAACATCCTTCTTTTTTTTAAAAAATTGTGCCATATTCTCTCTGGCAGATAGTTCTTTTTTATGCATATTAATTAATCATCTTTTTTCTTTTTTATTGATGTACAATGTACAATATAGTGATTCACAGCTTTTAAAAATTATACTTCATTTATAGTTATACAATATTGGTTATGTTCCAAACATTGTACAATATATCCTTATAACTTATATTATACATTGTAGTTTGCTCCTCTTAATCCTGCAAGTCCTCCTTTTTCATGCCTGTGAAGCAGCTGCATTGCTGACTGCATAATACTGGAGAAAGAGGATTGTGTATCAGTGCTAGGGGAATGAGTTGAAGCAACGAGGGAAGAGCAGAGTATTTTAACAGAATTCCCAACTCTTGGACTCTCATTGCCGCTAAGGTGAGAGTTTGAACTCTAACACAGTTATGAAGAGAGGGCGTAGTAAACTTTCCCCCTTAATTCAGGTAGACCTTCATCTCTCTTTAGAGATGTTCAAAGTGGAGTAGCTGGGTGGGAGGTTTTGAGTTTTTGTGCTTTCCATGGTTCACACCATATTTCTATTTCTTGAGGATGCCCACCTTGGGAGATGTTGAGGGGCAAAGTCTTTATTTTCCCATCTTAAAAACCCATGGCTTTTCAACTATGACTGCAGTTTAAGAATTTTTTCTTTACATTCAGTATGCATTTGAATCCTCGAGGTTCTGTTTCTTTTGCTGGTAGTAAGGGCTTGAGGAAGAAGACTCTTGAAAGAGTCCCTTGGACAGCAAGGAGATCAAACCAGTCAATACTAAAGGGAATCAACCCTGAATATTCATTGGAAGGACTGATGCTGAAGCTGAAACTCCAATACTTTGGTCACCTGATGTGAAGAGCAAGACTCACTGGAAAATACCCTGCTACCGGAAAAGATTGAGGGCAGGAAAGGGGACGACAGAGGATGAGATGGTTGGATGGCATCACTGACTCAATGGATATGAATTTGAGCAAACTCCCGGAGATCGTGAAGAACAGGAAAGGCTGGCCTGCTGTAATCCATGGGGTCGCAAAGAGTCGGACACAAGTAAGCAACTGAAAGACAGCAACCAACGGGGTTGGGGGAGAAAATAGGAATATAAATAGGCATGGGAAATAGGCCTGAAGTTGAGAAGGACTGACATTTCTCAGGGAAAAGCAAAGCAACTTGCAGTGAGAGTTAGTCTAATGTGGTTGGTAGTAAGAGTTTGCCAGTTACTTGGATTCAGAGTGGCATTTCCTCAAGGGACTGTCCATATTACTAAGTGCGCACGGTTAATATTAGGATCATTTGCAATGCAATTTGTCAAAAAAAAGATTGTTACTAAACTCTATAAAACCTAAGAAACTTGTAGGTTTCAGAGAGTGTTCCCATTTCCAGTTCCAGGTGATGGTAGATTCTTGTTTGTAATTGAATATTGAAACTAATTTATTCTCCAACTGTTCCCAGTGTCTGTCTCAGGAGCCAAATGGATTTGCCGAGTCTTGAGATTTATTTTATAAAGAAATGAAGCTATCACTGATTACCTTTGTGATGATGGAATTCGGAACATAGAAAATCTTCAGAATGGAGCGTTGTTTAATTTGGTTTCCATATCCTTCCAAAGATCCTCTGTTGTTTTTCTTGGCCTGAAGTTTAAGGAGAACAAAAACAAAAATCTGTGAATTCTAGATCAAAGGTGTTAACCTGAAAAGTAGTATTATGCCTTCCAAGTCCAAATATTTAGTATCTTACTTTATTTATACTTAACTGAATAGAGTAAAAAACTCAGGCAAGCCTAGATAAGGCCTCTAAGTCTTTATTTCTGTGAACCTAGTTCAAAAATAATACACTTGTCATCGATACATTCAGTGGGTTTCTTAGGTCTCTAACTATAGAAGAGAGTACAACAAAATGGTTAACAATTTAGTCTTGGTGGTTAAACCAGGCCGGGCTGAAATTCTAATTTTGTCACTTATTAGCTGGGGAATCACAGCTAAGTGACTTAACCTCCTTAATCCTCAGTTTTCACATCTGTGAACTGAAAGAATGAAACTTATCATAGGGTAGTTGTGAACTAACAAATATGAACAATAGTAATAATTACTGAGCATTCATTATATTTTAAGCACTTCTGTATTTAGTGTATTATGTGTAGTAAATAAAATAAAGAAGCTATTTTTTTCCTGTATTACTTCAAATAGCAAGTAAAAAGACAATGTATGTAAAAATACTTAGCCTGGCTCAAATTATGTGCTCAATGTATAGTTATTTTCATTATAATACTATGTTAGTTGATACGACTTTACAATAGCTTAATGATGATGCTGTGAAAGTGCTGCACTCAATATGCCAGCAAATTTGGAAAACTCAGCAGTGGCCACAGGACGGGAAAAGGTCAGTTTTCATTCCAATCCCAAAGAAAAGCAATGCCAAAGAATGCTCAGACTACCACACAATTGTACTCATCTCACATGCAACGAAAGTAATACTCAAAATTCTCCAAGCGAGGCTTCAGCAATACGTGAACTGTGAACTTCCAGATGTTCAAGCTGGTTTTAGAAAAGGCAGAGGAGCCAGAGATCAAATTGCCAACATCCGCTGGATCATGGAAAAAGCAAGAGAGTTCCAGAAAAACATCTATTTCTGCTTTACTGACTATGCCAAAGCCTTTGACTGTGTGGATCACAATAAACTGTGGAAAATTCTGAAAGAGATGGGAATACCAGACCACCTGACCTGTCTCTTGAGAAACCTATATGCAGGTCAGGAAGAAACAGTTAGAACTGGATATNAGAGTTCCAGAAAAACATCTATTTCTGCTTTACTGACTATGCCAAAGCCTTTGACTGTGTGGATCACAATAAACTGTGGAAAATTCTGAAAGAGATGGGAATACCAGACCACCTGACCTGTCTCTTGAGAAACCTATATGCAGGTCAGGAAGAAACAGTTAGAACTGGATATGGAACAACAGACTGGTTGCAAGTAGGAGAAAGAGTACGTCAAGGCTGTATATTGTCACCCTGCTTATTTAACTTCTATGCAGAGTACATCATGAGAAACGCTGGCCTGGAAGAAGCACAGGCTGGAATCGAGATTGCTGGGAGAAATACCAATAACCTCAGATATGCAGACGACACCACCCTTATGGCAGAAGGCGAAAAGGAGCTAAAAAGCCTCTTGATGAAAGTGAAAGTGGAGAGTGAAAAAGTTGGCTTAAAGCTCAACATTCAGAAAATGAAGATCATGGCATCCGGTCCCATCACTTCATGGGAAATAGATGGGGAAACAGTGAAAACAGTGTCAGACTTTATTTTTGGGGGGCTCCAAAATCACTGCAGATGGTGACTGCAGCCATGAAATTAAAAGACGCTTACTCCTTGGAAGGAAAGTTATGACCAACCTAGATAGCATATTGAAAAGCAGAGACATTACTTTGCCAACAAAGGTCTGTCTAGTCAAGGCTATGGTTTTTCCAGTAGTCACGTATGGATGTGAGTTGGACAGTGAAGAAAGCTGAGCACCAAAGAATTAATGCTTTTGAACTGTGGTGTTGGAGAAGACTCTTGAGAGTCCCTTGGACTGCAAGGAGATCCAACCAGTCCATTCTAAAGGAGATCAGTCCTGGGTGTTCTTTGGAAGGAATGATGCTGAAACAGAAACTCCAATACTCTGGCCACCTCATGTGAAGAGTTGACTCATTGGAAAAGACTCTGATGCTGGCAGGGATTGGGGGCAGGAGGAGAAGGGGACGAAGAGGATGAGATGGCTGGATGGCATCACAGACTCAATGGACATGCATCTGAGTGAACTCTGGGAGTTGGTGATGGATAGGGAGGCCTGGCATGCTGCAGTTCATGGGGTTGCAAAGAGTCAGACACGGCTGAGCGACTGAACTGAACTGAACTGAACTGAACTATCTTTAACAAAATTGTCTTTCACTGGAGGCCGGGGCACCTTAGAGTCACTCAACTTACAAGAAAGCACTGCTATAAAAAGAGGGCAGGGATTAATGAAATAAAAAGTTCAGTGAGAACTACATCAGTCCAGTGAATTTGGTGTTAGCTTCCATGGTGATTCTCCTCTTGCGAAAGACTCTACTATTTGCCTCTTCTTCCTTTTCACAAACAGTAGTAATAAACTCCTGAAAATGTAAACATTAGAGACTAATGAAATAATTTGAGTGTTTCAATAGACATTGAAATTGTAAACATTCCCTCTTTTCCAGAGGGCTTCAGAGGTTTTATTTAGGGGTTTTATAATTTATTTTTGTAATTTTTGTTTTATAATTTTTGTCCAAAGTTTACATCAATACTGAAATGTGAATGATTGGAAGTCCACATTATACTTGTAGAAATGGATGTAATTGTGTTTTTAAGTTCAAGACCTCCGTATGGGTTTTGCAAGCCGGAAGTATCCCGGGTTCTCCAGATTCAGTTGACCTTTTCAGTTGGAAAGTAGGTAAGAGAACAGGAGCCACTGTGGTCTCACAGTGATAAGTGAGGGAATTTCTCTCCAGGGATAGGGAAAGAGAAGTTAGGCCCAACTTCAAAGGAGAGGTAAAATTAGGAGGGTGATTCTGATTTGGGTCACACACCCTGCTGTAAATGACTATTGAACATATATGCTAGAAAACACATGGACCCTTCTATTAAGGGAGGCATCCCATTGATGAAATCAGGTACTTGAGTTTGAGTAGCAAATCATGATGCTCTGCAGTTTTCTTTAGAAACAGGGATCTCAGAATTCAGGTATATCATTTGGTTACTTTTCTTACACATATTAGTGAGAAAATCTAGACACTGGATTAGAAAGTCTCTGATCTTGAGATGAATGCCATTTAAGTAAATGTTCAGTTAGGACCTTCACTCTAGCAGAGGAAGCAAGTTCTGGTAGTAGCAGTAGTTAACACTTACGGAGTACTTGTCATGTGCCAGGCATTATACCTTCTTATGTACTGTCCCAATAAGCTTCTTAATCTCACCAGGTAAGTACTCTAGGTATTCCACAAAGAAACTCAGTCTCGCTGAGACCTCCCTCAGCCTCATAGTTCAGAAATGGCAGAGTGAGGATTCCACTCCAGAGTGACTCGACTTCAAAACCCATGCTCTCTCCACTGTTGCTTCTCATACGGAAGAATATAATCTGGTTTGTTTTCCAAAAACCTTAGTGCCTCATATATTATCCAAGTGCCTAGGTGTCAAGGTAGAACTGATGCTGGTTTCTTGAAGCCCCTGGAAACAGTGCAATTTTTTTTTTTGGTAAAGCAAGAAAAATATTATTATTATTGTTTTCCCCTGCTGAACTGCTCGCAGCAGTTAGGTCTAGTGCTAAAACATGATTGTTAATTCTTTCACAAGCTGTTTTTCAACCTGACAATATTATTTCGTGATCATTGACATTTGATATTCCAAGCAGTTTTGTCAAAGAATTAGAACATAGCAGTTTCCCCAGAAATTGAGGCACAAATAAGTCATCTGGCAGACATCGCCACGTGCCCAAATTTGTCTGGGAGAACAGAGGTACCAATTTTGAATCCTCAGTTCTTCTCCATTGTTCTGGTTTTAGGCAGGTGTTGCTTTAGTGTGGCTCTTGTGCTATAAATCCCCTGAATATCTCATGGTCCTCGTGCCTTAGTTTCTATATATAACTTGGGCAGTGGTAATATATGAAGCCTATTCCATTTTCTTACCTTCCAGACACTCCTCAGCGCATTGTAGGCTGTTTCCCCAACACTTGCTTAAAATTGCTCTAAAGGATGTCACCTAGAATGTCTCATTAGTAAATACAGTGGGAGAGTCTCAGGCTTTACCTCTATTAATTTTGATGATGTTGAACACTTCTTCCTTGAAACCCACACTCTCCTTGCCCGCAGCTGTGCCTTCATTGGTTTGAAATTTTTTACCTCTTTGGCTGTTTCTTTTCAATTTATGTCATTTGCTCATCCTTTAAATATTGATGTTCCTCAGGGCTGTGTCTCAAGGCCTCTTCCTTTTGATTTTGCACACTCCTCTGGCTGCAGTTATCACCTCTCTGTGGATGCTTTTTGCATAGGCTGGCTTGGTTCCCATTTCTCTCTTGATGTTCAGCTTGCACATCCTGTTGCCAATTGATGTCTAACTCTCTCCCCTCCCCAACTCAGCAGGTCTAAACCTGTTCCAAATGGAATCATCAACTCCATCCTTTCTCCACCCGCACCTTCTGGTAATCCGTCTCAGTGATCAGCATCACCATCCGCTTCATTGACTAAGATGAAAAACTGGATGTTATTCTTGATGCTTCTCTCTCCCTACTTCCCATGTCAAATGCACATAAGTCCTGTCACAGTAATTTAAACATTGCTTCTTTAATATCTCTAAATTCCAGTGTTCTCTTTTGTGTAAGGAGAAGAGTTTTACCTGCTTTATGGGATTGTTGTGGGATTAAATTAGATACTGTGTCTGGCATTGTGTTTGTGCCCGGCAGGTTGCTGCCCACTGCGTTTCGTGTTGCCCCATGTCCTATCTTTCACATTGCTGCCACATTTATATCTCAAGTATGCAAATCGGATCATTTCACCATCCTCAGATGGCTTATAATTACTGTAAGAATAAATCTAAACTCCTTGTCTGATATTTAAGGCCCTATAGTACCTACAACTTACCTCTTGTATGTCTCCAACCTTCTTCTTTTTTCTTCACATCTCATCTTAGATGTTGTTTTCTCCAGGAAGACTTGGACAGTCCTGTTACTTTAGGGGAGGTTAGTTATTCTGTCTCCTTCTCATAAATGGATCTACCCTAACACTTATCAGGCCATACTGTAATAACTTCTTATTATTTTTTAAAATCGGAGCCTGTACTAGTTTCTGAGATCTATTGTGAGGCTGGGGACTGGGTTTATCTCAGTCACTTTCTTTTTTTAAAAGATTTTTTTTGTTGTTGATGTGGACCAGTTCTAAAGTCTTTATGGAATTCATTGCAACACTGCTTCTTCTTTATGTCATTTTTTTTTTTTTTTGGCTGCAAGGCATGTGGGGTCTTAGCTCCTCCCATTGACTGGCCCTGCACCCCTGCACTGGAAGGTGAAGTCTTAACCATTTGACGGCCAGGGAAGTCCTTCAGTTACTTTCTACTGTAATAACTTCTTATTATTTTTTAAAATCGGAGCCTGTACTAGTTTCTGAGATCTATTGTGAGGCTGGGGACTGGGTTTATCTCAGTCACTTTCTTTTTTTAAAAGATTTTTTTTGTTGTTGATGTGGACCAGTTCTAAAGTCTTTATGGAATTCATTGCAACACTGCTTCTTCTTTATGTCATTTTTTTTTTTTTTTGGCTGCAAGGCATGTGGGGTCTTAGCTCCTCCCATTGACTGGCCCTGCACCCCTGCACTGGAAGGTGAAGTCTTAACCATTTGACGGCCAGGGAAGTCCTTCAGTTACTTTCTGTATTCCTGTAATTAGCATCAGTTCAGTTTAGTTCAGTCACTCAGTCATGTCCAACTCTTTGCGACCCCTTGGACTAACACGCCAGGCTTCCCTGTCCATCACCAACTCCCAGAGCTTGCTCAAACTCATGTCCATCGAGTCGGTGATGCCATCCAACCATCTCATCCTCTGTTGTCCCCTTCTGGGACCCTTCAATCTTTCCCAGCGTCGGGGTCTTTTCCAGGGAGTCAGTTCTTTGCATCAGGTGGTCAAAGCATTGGAGCTTCAGCTTCAGCATCAGTCCTTCCAATGAATATTCAGGACTGATTTCCTTTAGAATGGTTCGATCTTCTTGCAGCCCAAGGGACTCTCAAGAGTATTCTCCAATACCACAGTTCAAAAGCATCAGTTCTTCAGCACTCAGCTTTCTTGATAGTCCACCTCTCACATCCAACATGACCACTGGAAAAACCATAGTCTTGACTAGACAGACTTTTGTTGGCAAGTAATGTCTCTGCTTTTTAATATGCTGTCTAGGTTGGCCATAACTTTTCTTCCAAGGAGCAAGCATCTTTTAATTTCATGGCTGCAATCACCATCTGCAGTGATTTTGGAGCCCAAGAAAATACAGTCTATCACTGTTTCCATTGTTTCCTCATCTATTTGCCAAGAAGTGATGGGACCAGATGCCATGAAGGTTGAGTTTTAAGCTAACTTTTTCACTGTCTTTCACTTTCATCAAGAGGCTCTTCAGTTCCCCTTCACTTTCTGCCATATGGGTAGTGTCATCTGCTTATATGAGATTATTGATATCTAACCTAGTTACTAGTGTAACCTAGTAACTACCATAATGTCTAGCATATAGTTGGTATTCAGGTAATATTTATTAAATAAATGAATAACTTCAGCTTTTTACAATAAATTTTCTGCCAATATAGTTTTTAAAATTATTTCAGTCAACCTAGAGTCTCATTTAGTTAAACATAAACCAGCAATCCATTTATTTGATGCAGACAAATTAATGAAAAATAGTAGAAAAGAAACTAAGTTAAAAATCACTCGTGTCATATCAGTAGAAGGAAATAATAAAGCCTTTATTCCTTCCAATTTTCAAAATTTCTGGAGTTTTTTGGTCATAATTTTTTTTTTAATTTTTATTTTTTTGGTCATAATTTAGACTCAGATTTTCTCCATAGCCCATAGCTATAATTTTTAGGACCACCTGTAAACTCTGGTGTCAATATTAGTTTACTTGTGGTTATCATGTCCCTACTGAGATGATGTTGGAAAAGTTTCAAAGAATGAGCAAAGCAACTTATATCTAGAAAAATCTGAGTCTTCAGAATTCCTGGTAAATGTCTCAGGTTATCACTTTGTATTTCTCAGAATTAATATTCAGACACTATGTATTAGTCTCTGATCTTTCATTCACTTCCCTTTCTTAATCTATCATGTCAGTGATTGTTACAAGTTGAGTGTCTTCTGTGTCTGAAGCTTTGCTAGAAGTTAAGGAAGATAAGAAATAACACATTCTTCCTCTCCAGATGTTCATGGTCTTATTAAAGAGATACTCATTTTCATGAACAGATGGTAATACAAGGAAGCGCACAATAAGTACTGAATGTGTAAATTCTATGAGTGGGGGAGTCTGGAGAGCATAGAGATATTAAGCAGAGGCAGTGGAGGCCGAATGTAGGACAGACAGAAGCTGGATACTTTGAGAGGAGGTATCTCAGAATTCTAAGTAGGGATCTTAGGGCAGGCAAAGTCACACTGAAAGTAAGACACATGACATTAGAACTGCTTGGTTAAAATAGAGAGTTTAAGTATGCTTTTGGAGGAGGGCAAAGGGAGGAAGGGAAGGTTGGAGACAGATAATTCTTCAGTCTTAGGTCTTTAGACTCTTGGCAGAAGGAAGTGTTTGTTTGGTTTTGGTGTGTATGAAGGGGCTTAGTTTGAGCAGAAGAGTGATAATGGCAACATTTCAGAGAGATAGCCTTGTGTGTGGGAGAGGGGTAAAGATAAAGAGGATAAGAGATTGATGGAATAAGATTGGTTAGAAATTCCCAACTTGTCAGTTAAGTGGCATGTAAAGTCTTGTCTGTTTTTCTTATGCCCAAGACCAAAACATTTGGTCTCAGTATCTGTTATGGTCTTAAAAATTCATGAAGACACCAATATACTAAAGTATATGTAGTTTATAGCTATTGATATTTGCCATCATAGAAGTTGCTACTGCTACTGCTAAGTCACTTCAGTCGTGTCCGACTCTGTGTGACCCCATAGAGGGCAGCTCACCAGGCTCCCGTCCCTGGGATTCTCCAGGCAAGAACACTGGAGTGGGTTGCCATTTCCTTCTCCAATGCATGAAAGTGAAAAGTGAAAGGGAAGTCGCTCAGTCGTGTCCGACTCTTCGCGACCCCATGGACTACAGCCCACCAGGCTCCTCCATCCATGGGGTTTGCCAGGCAAGAGTACCGGAGTGGGGTGCCATCGCCTTCTCCGATCATAGAAGTTAATGTTAAGAAAAATTAAATATTTATTTAATATATCAAGATTGATGGGAGAAATATCAATAACCTCACATATGCAGATGACACCACCCTTATGGCAGAAAGTGAAGGAGACTTTCTTGATGAAAGTCAAAGAAGAGAGTGAAAAAGTTGGCTTAAAGCTCAGCATTCAGAAAACTAAGATCATGGCATTTGGTCCCATCACTTCATGCCAAATAGATGGGGAAACAGTGGAAACAGTGGCTGACTTTATTTTGGGGGGCTCCAAAATCACTGCAGATGGTGACTGCAGCCATGAAATTAAAAGATGCTTGCTCTTTGGAAGAAAAGTTATGACCAACCTAGACAGCATATTAAAAAGCAGAGACATTAATCACTTTGCCAACAAAGATCCATCTAGTCAAAGCTATGGTTTTTCCAGTGGTCATGTATGGATGTGAGAGTTGAGTGCCAAAGAATTGATCCTTTTGAACTGTGGTGTTGGAGAAGAGTCTTGAAGTGCCTTGGGCTGCAAGAAGATCAAACCAGTTCATCCTAAAGGAAATCAGTCCTGAATATTCATTGGAAGGACTGATGCTGAAGCTGAAACTCCAATACTTTGGCTACTTCATGCGAAGAATTGAGTCACTGGAAAGGACCTTGATGCGGGGAAAGATTGAAGGTGGGAGGAGAAGGGGATGACAGAGGCTGAGATGGCTGGATGGCATCACTGACTCAGTGGACATGAGTTTGAGTAAACTCCGGGACTTGGTGATGGACAGGGAGGCCTGGCACGTGGTAGTCCAGAGGGTCGCAAAGAGTCGGACACGACTGAGCAACTGAACTGAACTGAACTGAAAAGACCTTTCGTTCCTAACAACGAGCAGGAGGAGGCCTAGGGAACTACCTCCTTACCCCTGGAGGCCAGTCCGGATCAGGAAGTCGAGAATCCAGGGTATCTGTGCTCTGACTCTGCACTGGGCTTTTAGGTGAGAGAACCTTGAGAAACTGCATGGAGAGTGGGGCATGGCTGAGAAACTTGTAGGTAGCGTGGTCAAGTCAGAAAATTTTGTAAACCTCTTTTAAAGAGTGTATCAAAGCTTTTAAAATTTCTTTTGCTTTAGTAAAAATTAAAAGAAAAAAAGAAAAAACTATCAGCATGTCTTAACTGTATTTGGAGGAACCTGGAAAAAGATTAAAAAACCCCAATGATTTGACTTTATTTTCCTCATTGAAATTGGAATACGTGCATGTTGTCTAAAATGTTGGCAAACATAGAGAAGCAGAAAGGGAAAACAAAAAAATCGCCCATAATTTCAGCACCCAGAGATAAAAAATGTTAACATTTTGAGGCATGTATCTCTGGATTTTATTTAACTTGGTTTATGGCAATGGTATTACTATTATTATTATTATTATTATTATTATTTTTGCAGTGTTATCATTTTATACACATTGTTTTGTAGTAATCTGTTTTTTCCCCTTAAAGTGAAAAGTGAAAGTGTTAGTCACTCAATCGTGTCCGACTCTTTGCTACTCCTGGACTGTAGCCCACCAGGCTGCTCTGTCCATGGGGTTCTCCAGGCAAGAGTGCTGGAATGGATTGCCATTTCCTTCTCCAGGGGATCTTCCCCAGGGATTGAACCTGCATTGAACCTTCCCCAGGGTATCCTGCATTGAAGGCAGATTCTTTGCTGTCTCTTTCTCCTTTAAATAATCTATCCAAGAAAAGGTCTTTTTGTCTTCTCTTAAGGAAGAGCTTTGAGAGCATGCACACACGTGTACCTCATGGGAGGGGAGTGCTCCAGTACCATCATGGCTTCAGTAGGAAAACCAACAGGGAAACTAGAAGAACAAATCTTGGGGAAACAGAGTTGGGATCACTTGATTAGCCACTACTTATACCTTAGAAGATCATCCTTCTAGAATGTTCTCTTCTCAAACTAGACAACTCTTTTATCATGGTGAAATTATCATGACTCAACTTTAAAGAGGAAATGCAGAGGGGGAAAAAGTTAAAGAGAAGATTGGTAGAGGGTGACTGAGCACATACACACGTTGGGCAATATCAAGGCGGCTTGGAAGTGACATGGAGTTCCTTGTAACTGCGGTTGGGCAGATCCATTGTTGCGTCATAAGCAAACCTGGAAGTGACGCCTGCAGTTGCTCACACTTTAAGGATTCCGCTACCAGCACGGAGCATTTGAATTACCAGTTCCCAGCTCTTGTGCGGTCACCCCTGAAGGGGAAAGTTAATTGAACCATTCACTGTTTTCCACGTCAGAAATGGCCTCCCAATTGTTAAGCTCAAATCACCTTTTTAAACTTTAAATATTTAAATTGTCCTCTTGGGATCTTTGGGCAGTTGCCATAATATTTGAAACATTCTTGTGTATACTTCATCTTCTATACTTCTTTTGCTTTTTTTATAATTTTGTTTAAGTAACTGCTACGAAAAACCAGTTTGGCAATTGGTTTTAAAAACTGCTGTGAAGACAGGTGAGGGGTTAATTCATTCATTTACTGCATTTATTCAACAAGTATTTGCTGATCCTTGCTGTAGTCAGTCACACGGTATTAATATTGTTAGGAATAGGTAATACAGTACTAAGATAGATATGTGGTCAAGGATTCCAGGTTTCTTTCCCATTAAATATTTATTTTAGATCTTCATCTTTTCTTTTTCCTGATCCATTCCTAACAATCTGAGACCAGTGTCCCTGGTCTTGCTGTCTTATGTTCATACGATGGTAGCTTAGGTGGGTGAATCAATAAGCTGGCTTCTCTGCTTGAAGTGTAAGAATACTGGGTTTAAAGCAGTGATAGGGAAGCAAAGCAAAGAATATCCACTTCTGGATATTCTAGGTTTGACGACCGTGTTGCAGGGGTGTGTCATGGCTGCATGAGCAGCCGCGGGCATGTGGTGGAGGGTGCTGTGCCCAGGCAGGGCTGTCTGCCTCTTCAGTGTGGCTGCTGCACCTGCCCAGCCACACTGGGTGTTTGGGGTGATGAGCTTTTTGGAGGCTGATGGACAATAAGGAAGGCTTATTGGAAGGGCAAAAGTCATGACCTGCTCCCATTTCCCTCTTAGTTCTCATCATGGTAACAAAACTTGACTGATGTTTATTTTTGAGGTCTCCCTTTGGATAGGATGCTAAACATGGTCTAAGAGTAATTTAGCTTGATGATTCAAGTCACTATAAGTCACATTTATACACTATTGATAAGTGTATCAATACATTCCTTGATGGGTCTAAATAGTTCTTTCTTTCATTGTTTGTGTTCTTCTCAGTGTTCAGCCCACCTAAACATAGGAAACACAGCAAAGTGTTGGTTTGAATTTTAAGTTGTTTAATCTTAGACAATTTACCTTTCTAAGACATGATTTCTGTATCCAAGATTTCTCTTAAAATCTACTTTAGTATGGTAGTTGATGTGGGGATTAAAATAGATTATACACTTATCTTAAGCATATAGCTTTTATGTACTGGCCAGAATTCCTATAATAACTATTCTTTATAAAATTCATTTGTCAAGTAACCACATAGTTGCTTACATTACTGAGTGCTGCTTTAGGTGAGTTTTTTGACCCAGGTCTTATCTTCCAGCCGTCAGAAGCATTGAACTAACATTTCAGATACAGCACATGTATCTACTCCTCCAAGAAGCCTTCCTTGACTTCTTCCCTCACAAGACTTTGCATGTGTCTTTATTATTATATCAATTTAGAGCAATTAATTGTTATAGTTATCTGCGAAAGTGAAAGCGTTAGTCACTCAGTCATCTCCGACTTTTTGCTATCCCATGGACTGTAGCCTGTCAAGCTCCTCTGTCTATGGAATTCTCCAGGCAAGAATACTGGTGTGGGTTGCCATTCCCTTCTCCAGGGGATCTTCCTGACCTAGGGATTGAACACAGCTTTCCTACACTGCAGGCATATTCTTTTCTGAGCCACCAGGGAAGCCCATAGTTTTGTTTACTGAATGGTGAGCTTATTGAAGATGGAACCATATCTTATTCTCAGCACCTACCAGAATGCTTGGCCCAGAGGAGTTTGATCAGCCTGTGACTGATGAATGAATAAATGAAAGTGAGGGAGAAGTGAAAGTGGCTTTTATGAGAGCAGAATAGATTCAGAGTTTGCACGGATTCTTACTCAGCCTCTTACCTGTGGCATTTCTTCAAAGGACAAGAGACCTGTCATTCATCTAGGAAATGGGGAGAGAGATTACATGACTTTCCTCTCAGCTGTATACATGGCAAATTCCAGAAGGCTAGCTATAGTTCTTACTGAAAAACAACAGCTGTAGCAGAGCAGGGCAGGGGGGACAAGTTGCTAAAAGAGAAGAAGGTGGATAGGGCTCTTTCAGACTTGAATTCTAACCCCAGTTCTACCTCTGGCTCCCTTTGGGACTTTGTAATGAAATTTAAAGTTTGTGTGGCTCAGTTACTTGACAACCTGGAATAACTGGCTGAACTTGATGTTGCATTCTAGTTTTGATCATCGCTGAATCTAAATGTGTTAGGAGGCCCTTACTCTCCTTGATTTGAGAGCTCAGCTGCGCCTGTAGCAGGGTTCTTGTTCAGAATGTGAGCTGCTCAGCTTCACAGAATCACAGTCTGTGCAAAAACAGAATCTGAAACCACCTCTGGGGTGACTCCTGAATGGGATGATGTTTCATTTTTGGTCTAGTGTGAAAGCCTAGGCTTAATGTGTGTAGGATCAGATGATCCTATTGCTTTGTATTATTTAGTGGATGCCGTTTGACTAAACAGCCAAGTAGAGAAGAGAACCCATGTGTTGGGAAAAGGAAGAAGGATGGAGAAACTTATTATTATTATTATTTTGCTTTCAATAAGGTTGTGATGTACCAGGAGTTTTCCTTTGCTAGCTTTAAAAGTATCTTTTGTTTTTGATTTATTTTGTTCATCATGGATTTTTTTTTTTTTTTTTTTTGCATTGATTTTTATCTGTTTTTCTGGCCACATCCTAAAGTACATGGGATCTTAGTTCCCCAACCAGGGATCAAACCTGTGCCTCCTGCAGTGGAAGTTCAGAGTCTTAACAGCTGGACCCCCAGGGAAGTCCCCAAAGTATCTTTTAAATACTTACTTTGAGTATCAGTTAGGAGTCTTTCATTTGTAAGTAAAAGAAACTTAAGTGAAATTAGCTTAAGTCAAGAAAGAAATTCTTTGACTTGGGGAACCAAGGAGTCAAGCGGGACAGAACCCGCTTTAGGCGCATATGTATCCAGGAGACCAGTGCTCATATTGGCTACATACCTTTCTCTGCATATTAGTTCACCTTCATTCATGTGATGGGAAAGTGGCCAAAGGGACCCATAGGCAGGCTGTGGGTCCCTTTGGCCACTTTGCCACCATAGCAATCCTAGTGGAAGAAAATTTCTTCAGTGGCTCCACCAGAAAGTGGACAAGTCTGGGTCCTATGTTCCCTGGTCAGTTACAGCTCCATCACATAGAGGGAGGCTCTCATCCCAGGCAGGTGAGCTGTTCCTGGATAATGGAGAAGGGTCTCAGACAGGCAAAAGCAATTCACTGGCCTTAATTATTTCTTGTGTTTTGGGCTTATCTTGCTCTGTCTTCCACTTCCACTGTTTCTGCTGTGGGACAGTGGAAAAACAGAGACAGGCTTTACTGCTTGGGGCTCCAAAATCACTGCAGATGGTGACTGCAGCCGTGAAATTAAAAGATGCTTACTCCTTGGAAGAAAAGTTATGACCAAGCTAGACAGCACATTAAAAAGCAGAGACATTACTTTGCCAACAAAGGTCAAGCTAGTCAAAGCTATGGTTTTTCCAGTAGTCATGTATGGATGTGAGAATTGGACTATAAAGAAAGCTGAGCACTGAAGAATTGATGCTTTTGGACTGTAGTGTTGGAGAAGAGTCTTGAGAGTCCCTTGGACTGCAAGGAGATCCAACCAGTCCATCCTAAAGAAATCAGTCCTCAATAATCATTAGAAGGACTGATGCTGAAGCTGAAACTCCAATACTTTGGCCACCTGATGCGAAGAACAGACTCATTTGAAAAGACCCTGATGCTGGGAAAGATTGAAGGCAGGAGGAGAAGGTGACTACAGAGAATGGATGATTGGATGGCATCACCGACTCAGTGGACATGAGTTTGAGTAAACTCCGGGAGTTGGTGATGGACAGCGAGGCCTGGTATGCTGCAGTCCAGGGGGTTGCAAAGAGTTGGACATGACTGAGTGACTGAACTGAACTGAACTGCTCTATCTTATTCACAGACTTCCTTTCCTGCTTTTGCACAAATCATATATGTATTCTCAAAGCTTTTCTCTCCTTTCTGTACTCTCTCTGTGATGATCTATCTCCTCTAGTCCCACTTAGCTGTTACCTCTTTACAGAAGACTGTCACATCTTGATCTCTGGCCTCTACCTTCCCCAGAGAAAGCTCATTCATCATTTCCATGTGGTGTCCCACAAACAGGCATTGCAACTTTAAATGTCTAAAATGAAACTTGCCACCACCCTTCTGATACCTTTCTTTTCCTAGGTTCTCTAATCCCACAAGTAGCAACATTCTATTTCTACTTCCTGGAGTTCTGACCTCAGAGTTGTTTTGACTATTTCCTCTGCATATTATTTCTGCTTTGTATGAACTCTCATGTTCTTTATCATTAATCATTTTCTGTCTGGTTTTAGAGATACTGATGTATCTGAATTATTGCTGCCGAAATCATTTAAGTTTCCCGATGGAAAGTATGATGACTTATTTTTCTTTGTACCATTTCTTGTCACCCTCCAGCATCCCTCCACCTTCAGCTTCTCCCATCACTGTAATACCCAGAATTTATGAAGCAATAAATGCTTCTTGAGTGAAGGAAAGAATTTCTGTGATGTGTAGTACAGTTATTATACATAGTTTGATATTGTTAAAAAAACCCTGATAGTAAGGTAATAGAAACAGATTTTATTCAAGAACTATTGCAATAGGGAAGGTTAATCAGATATTAGGGTGAGGAAGGAGGAATTTCACCAGATATTGAGGATATTCGGATAATGTCACATGGTAAGGACAGGGGATTCTCTGTAAACATATTTGGCAGCATTCTTGCTAAAACTGGGCAGCGCCAGCCATACAAGGATGGATGCAAAGCTGCAGTCTAGAGGACTTAGACTGGGTGGGCTGTGTGCGTCGCTCAGTCGTGTCCGACTTTCTGCCACCCCACGCACGGACTGTAGCCCACCAGGCTTCTCTGTCCATGGAATTCTCTAGGCAAGAATACTGGAGTAGATTGCCATTCCCTTCTCCAGAGGAACTGCCCAATGCTGGTCTCCTGCCTCACAGGCAGATTCTTTACCGTTTGAGCTACAGGGAAGTCCAGAGGACTTAGAAGAACCTGACTGAAGTTTAGTCAAGGAGGAGTCTGTCTGTTTATCTGAGCTGTGTAATGTCAAGTCTTGCCTAACTCCTTGGCACTTAGTATAGCAGATTTCTTTCTTTCTTTTTTTTTTTTAAGCAGATTTCCACTGTGTGAAATGTTGAGGGAGGAACTTGCCCTAATCATTCAACCTTCCCCTGTCCTCTCTTTGGACTGGTCCCCAGAATCCCTACAAAGATAGGTCTGGAAGAGAAACAAAACAACTTCTCACTAGTCAGCACTGGTGGAAGGTAGAGTGGAGAAAGCGAAGAAGAAATGTATGGAACTATCTGCTAAAATGATTTTGAATATAATTTGAGGTCTCATTAAGGAGATGCATCTAAATCCCTTGACCTCTACCACGTATTTGGTACTTTGTATGTATAAGACCCCTTTGAGATCATCTTAATGCAGGTAGGAGTTTAACTCAACATGTAGAAATCGCCTTTAGGAAAAAGTCAGGCCAGCGCACTGTGCCTTAGACTGCTGGTTGCAGTCTGCAGCTTATTTTGCACAAAGCTCAAAGGGCCACAGCAGACCTCAAGAGTGGCAGTCTTGAGAATAGCAGTGTTGTAAGAGCAAATGGGTGGAAAGAACAGCCAGTACGGAAATGTGAAGGAGCCCGTGAAAGCACACGGAAGCAGATACTCTTCAGGTTAATCACCCTGAGCTGTTTTCCGAGGAGCCCCTGTTGGTCACACCGGTTTTATCGTTCAGTCATTGTTTATTTTGGAGGAGAAGGGGTGTGTTTGAGAGGTTGTTTGAACTTCCTCCATGGTTCTGCCGGCTCTGTTGTCACTCTGTTCTGCCCAGGCCCTGGGTGCTCATCCTGTTTGTCTCTGTTCTGGAAAGCACTGCCCTTTCTTAGACAACTGCTTTCTTTGTGTCAGGTTCAACTTTGTTATTTCAAAGCACCATAAAAATCAGTATTGTTTAAAACCAAATAAGGTGCAGTATAAAGCGGTTTGCATCCCACTTGCTGGTAGCTATTAGGTTGGTGCAAACGTAATTGTGGTTTTGGACTGTGAATTTTAAATCGCTATAACTAGTCTCACACACATCTTTATTAATCAAAATAAGAATCATTCAACCAACACATTTTTGCCAATGAGAAATAAGTTTGTTTATTCCTGTAGCATAAAAATCCATGCTCTGGGATTTGACCAACTCTGGGAAAACATATTCTGCCTCTTGCTGTTTGTGGAAGCATTTTCTCTGAAAAAGTTGTAGAGATGCTGGAAGAAGTGGTAGTCGGTTGGCCAGAGGTCAGGTGAATACGGTAGATGAGGAAAACTTCGTAGCACAATTTGTTCAACTTTTGAAGCGTTGGTTGTACGATGTACGGTCAAATGTTGTCATGGAGAAGAGTTGGGCCCTTTCTGTTGATCAATGCTGGCTGCATGCATTACAGTTTTTGGTGCATCTCATTTATTTGCTGAGCATACTTCTCAGATGTAATGGTTTCACCAGCATTCAGAAAGCTGTAGTGGATCAGATGGGTGGCAGACCGCCAAACAGTGACCACGACCTTCTTTTGGTGCAAGTTTGGCTTTGGGAAGTGCTTTGGAGCTTCCTCCTGTCCAACCACTGCGCTGGTGGTCACTGGTTATCACATACAATCCACTTTTCATTGCATGTCATAGTCTGATCGAGAAATGGTTTGCTGTTGTTGCATAGAATATGAGAAGATGACACTTCAAAATGATGATTTTTTTTTTGATTTTCAGACAGCTCGTGAGGCATCCACTAATCGAGCTTTTTCACCTTTCCAGTTTGCTTCAAATGTCAAATGACTATAGAATGGTCAACATTGAGTTCTTTGGCAGCTTCTTGTTTAGTTGTAAGAGGATCAGCTTTAATGATTGCTTTCAGTTGGTGGTTGTCAACTTCTGACGGCCAGCTGCTGTGGTCCTCATCTTCCAGGCTCTCATCTCGTTTCCAAAACTTCTTGAACCACCGCTGCACTGTCTGTTCATTAGCAGTCCTTGGGCCAAATGCTTTGGTAATGTTGCAAGTTGTCTCTGCTGCTTTATTACCCATTTCTGAACTCGAATAAGAAAATGACTTGAATTTGCTTTTTGTCTAACATCATTTCCATAGTCTAAAATAAATACAAAATAAACAGCAAGCCATAAGTCATTGGCAAAAATAAAAACAAAACATAAAGTGAGAAATGTGCATTAAAATGTTATATAACATAACCATATTTATTTAAGAATATATTCCAGTATCAAATGTCAAATTTCAACAGTGCAAAAACTGCAATTACTTTTGCACCAATCTAATATTTAATTAAACTAAATCAATTAATTTCACTCATAACTCCTTTATTTTTATTTTTTAAAATTAAAATATAGTTGACATACAATATTATGTTAGTTTTAGGTGATTATATTATGTTAGATTATATTAGATTATGTTAGTTTTGGTGACTAGAAATTTGCAGGCATTATGAAGTAACAAGTAGTAACCATCTATCCCCACATAAAATTATGACAATATTATTGACCATGTTTGTTATGCTGTATATTACAACTCTATGGCTTATTTATTTTATAACTGGAGGTTTGTATCTCTTAATCCCCTACACCTGCTTCCCCTCCCCCTACCTTTTCTGGCAGTCACTGTTTTCTGAAATAGCCACTTTAAGGAGAAGGCAATGGCACCCCACTCCAGTACTCTTGCCTGGAAAATCCCATGGACAGAGTGGCCTGGAAGGCTGCAGTCCATGGGGTCGCTGAGGGTCGGACACGACTGAGCGACTTCACTTTCACTTTTCACTTTCCTGCATTGGAGAAGGAAATGGCAACCCACTCCAGTGTTCTTGCCTGGAGAACCCCAGGAACGGGGGGCCTGGTGGGCTGCCGTCTATGGGGTTGCCCAGAGTCGGACACGACTGACGCGACTTAGCAGCAGCAGCAGCAGCAGCCACTTTAAATGAAGCAGGCCTGCCATTAATTCAGTTTTGTCACACTGTTAGTAGTCCTCATTCTAAAATCATAAAGCAAAGCTTGAGTTTTGTTGTCTCACTACCTTTTTGTTCTTTCAGCACAGATCATCAAGACTCTCAGCTGTATTACAATATTGATTTATATTCTTGACTGCATTTTTTTTAAACTATGTAGGAGAGTGTCTTTAATAATTTACAGTGGACAGTCTGGCATCCATAAGGATAGTGACTTTAAAACTCTTGACTGCTATTTATAGTAAGAAATGAACTTTATATTGTGGTCCACTATCCATATGTCTGGTATGTAGAAAGTGTAACTGAAGCAAAAGTTTGACTAAGCAATACCTATTCTTGTTTTATGTGATACACTCCACAGTTTCTATATATTGTTTTTTCTTACAAAGTGCTGACTCTGATGTTGTAAGTGAGTTTCCTGATCCATGAATGCATCACAGTTGAGTCTAAAAGGAACTGTTTAGCAGTCATCAAGTTTTAGGAAGTCTTAGATTGTGAATTCTGAGAAGACTTTGCACATTATCTATGCACAGCTTCCCCTTTTCCTCCTATTTTGGAGGCATTTCCTTGCAGCGAAACAATGCAGCTTTGTGTTTCTACTACACCTATTTATTTCTGGAATCATGCAATGGGGCAACCGAGCCACATGGACTCTTTTTTTTTTTTTTTTTGGCCATGCCTTGTAGTTTGCCAAATCTTAGTTCCCTAAACAGGGATTGAAACCAGGCCCTAGGCAATTGAAAGTGTGGAATCTTGACCACAGGCCTGCCAGGGAGTTTCCTGGACTCTGTAATGTTTGAGCCTTGCAATTATACTGCTAGGTGTCTTCATGGTAATGAATAAACTATACCCGCTTTCTCTCCCCTGGTTGGGCATCAAGCTATTTTTCTCCCTCCATTAGTTCACTATCCCCTATTCTTGACCTTAGGAAGGACTATTAACAGAGCATTGAGTGTACTGTCACCTCTTCTAGGGATGGCACACAGTTCTCACTGTTATGAACCCAAAGGAGAGTTTGGCTTGAATAAAGAACAACTTTAGGTATATATTTCAACATTAAAAGTTGTCTGGATGTGCATTTTCTTTAAGGCAATTGAAGTCTTAGCATTTGGCAACTTCATACATTTTGTAGAGGGTTAGGACTTCAGTAGGGCGTCCCCAGTGGCTCAGTGGTAATGAATTCACCTGCAGTGCAGGAGACCCTGAGAGACTGGTTCGATCCTTGGGTCGGGAAGAACCCCACTCCAGTAATTTTGTCTGGAAAGTCCCATGGACAGAGGAGCCTGGTGGGTTGCAGTCCATAGTGTTGCAAAGAGTCGGACATGACTGAGTGACTAAACAATAGCAGCAAAGGGCTTCAATATATATATTTGGGGAGGACACAATCCAGCCAGAGAACAAAGCTAAAGTCTTAGTGGGGCTTAAATATTAGCTGAACTATGTGAAGAAATGTTCTTTGTACTTATTAGAGATAAAATTTTTTTATTTGGGAGAATGGGTATTTTTAATGCTCTGTAATTCTTACAACATTTATTAGCAGTAGTAAAGCATTTAATTTCTTTTATATTCATCTTAATAATGCAAGTATATAGAAGAAAGTTTAGAGTTATAATATACCTGAGTAAACTGATACTTTAAAAAGTTATTTCTGAAGAGAATCTTTTTCTAGTGCAGGTTCTATTCCTTATTAATAGTTAAATGAATTTCTAAACAGCCTCGCACCATTTTCAAAACTTTCTATGATATAGAAAAGCTACCCACCATCACTGAGAATAATAGATATTTTAGCAAACAATGATTTGTTCTAAAGACATGTCTTAAAACAACTTTTACATACTAAGATTCTTATTATTTTAGTCTCGGATGGATGAATTTCTTAATCATGAAATTATAAGGGAACCAGGTGTGTTTATCTATTAGAAATGCTATACTGAGCCACTTCAACAGCCTCCATGAAATACCTATTTGAACTAAAGAAGAACAGAGATGGAAGACTGAGGATATAGAGTTGTTTCAGAGCTCTTTGTGTGAATTGGTTCACTGTTAATATTTTTAAAATCCTGGAAATCCCCAAACTTCCTATATTTTGGCTGCTATAGATAGACTGTTGATCAAGAAAAAAATTTTTGGCCATTTTTCTAGTTTCTAGAATTAAAGAGGTGTGATTTGCTTCACAATTATAGAGGTCTATACATTTTTACAGTAGGCTTGTTTTGAACTGTGGTGTTGGAGAAGACTCTTAAGAGTCCCTTGGACTGCAAGGAGATCCAACCAGTCCATTCTGAAGGAGATCAGCCTTGGGATTTCTTTGGAAGGAACGATGCTAAAACTGAAGCTCCAGTACTTTGGCCACCTTATGCAAAGAGTTGACTCATTGGAAAAGACCCTGATGCTGGGAGGGATTGGGGGCAGAGGAGAAGGGGCCAACAGAGGATGAGATGGCTGGATGGCATCACTGACTTGATGGACGTGAGTCTGACTGAACTCCGGGAGATGGTGATGGACAGGGAGGCCTGGTGTGCTGAGATTCATGGGGTCGCAAAGGGTCGGACACGTCTGAGCGACTGAACTGAACTGAACTGTGTATAAAAAGTAATGTTGAGTGGAGAAAATCCTTTGTGTCTCTTTATGGTGTTTTTGCTTGCAGACTTTGCTGTGTTGACACATATATGTTTACTTTGTTTCTTCGGTTGCAGTGTTTATCCGCTGAAGAGATCTTTTCCCTTCATGGCTTTTCAAATGTTACACAGATCACCAGCTCAAACTTCTCTGTCATCTGTCCAGCAGTCTTACAGCAACTGAACTTTCACCCTTGCAAGGAAAGGCTCAAACACAAAACCAAACCAAGTCTTTCAGAGGGTATGTTGGAAGTTTTTTTTTCTCATTTGTTGGAAAAATCTGTGGGCTAGTCTGAAATGAAATCAAGATATTTCTGCTTTATTGCTCTGAATCAATCTGCCCAGAATCCCTTGGTTAAAAAAAACAAACAAACAAAAACCAACTTATATTCTGGAAATCTTTCAGAGTAAGCATAACTAGAACTCATTTATACCTCAGAAGTTATGCTCTTCTATTTATGGAGTCAAAGTTTTTCTTGGTACCAGTTGAAAATTTTATAAAATTTGGTCTAGTTTTAAACAATATATGTTTTATGCTGTGTACATTGGATGGTACATTACACTATTTGCATTCACTATTTGGGTCATAACTGATCCTTTTCCATTACCTTGTGCTTATCATATTATTTTAATACCTGTCAATTTATCTATCACTGTCAGTAAAGGGAAAAGGGAGCTAGTATGATTCTAAATTAAATCTTAAGGTATTGACTTATTACTGCTTTGATTTTCAAAAATGAAAGAAAATGCCACTGACTATTTTAAGTGCCTATAGTAGTGTTGCCATAGATTATTGCATTAAAAAACAATTGTAAAAAAATTTAAAATATAAGCCAGTGTATTCTTACTATATAGTTCACATACTTATTTAAATGTGTGGAAGAATTCTTTCATGAGTGAGATAAATCAACTGTTGAGGGGCTGTTTGCCAACTGTACAATTTCATGGTATTCTCTGATTGTTACCTGCGAGTATTTTAATTCTCTTTTGTTTTGTTCCTTTATTTTCTGTTTATTAAGGATTACTGAGGGGAGGCAGAGGGCCATGGCTAGATCTTCTCTTGGGGACAGAATTCTTTTTCCAGGGAATACCAGCATAAGCTTGGGGATGATCTTGGCATGTGCTTATACATCAGTGAGAAAGCATGCGTGTCTGGGCACAGTGAGCAGGAAGCAGAGTAGAAGGAGATGGTAGCCAGGGGCCAGATAGGGAGGGCTTGTAGGGTGTGGTAAACTGAATTTTGTTCTGAAAGTGGTTTGAAGACACTGTAGGGTTCTAAACAAGAGGGTGATATGATTTTATTTGGATTTGTAAAAGATTATTCTACTTGCAGTTTAAAGAATAAGTTGTCATGGGGCAAGAGTAGAAGCAAGGAAATGGATCAGGGGTGGGAGGCTTAGCCTAATGAGGGCTTGGTCTAAGGCGGGAGAGGAGAAGTGAGGAGATATGGTCACATTCAGGATGGATTTCAGTGAGGCTTCCCCAGTGCCTCAACGGCTCGGCAGTACAGAATGGGCCTGCAATGCAGGGATGCAGGAGACGTGGGTTCAGTCCCTAGATCGTCAAGCTCCCCTGGAGGAGGAAATGGCAGCCCACTCCAGTGTTCTCACCAGGAAAACATCCCAGTCCATGAGGTCACAAAGAGTCGGGTGACTGATCACCAAAGCATGTGGGCACTCAGGGTGGATTTTGGAGATGGTATTAATGTGGTTTGCCCTCTGCACTGGATGTGTGAGAGGGAAAGATGAATGAAAGTTGAGCCAGAGAAACTGTATAAATGGTTGCAGCATATCCTGGGGTGGACAAGACTGGGGGGGAGCATTTTGTTGTGGAGGAAGGAGTGGTGAGTGTATTTTTGATGTGATTAGTGTGAGATGTCCAGTAGACAGTGGATACACACATCCAAAGACTAGCTTGAGGCTGGAGATGTCATCCTAGTGGTCTTGGAGCCACTGGTCTGAGTGGCTAATATGGATATAGATGGATATCCATATGGATATAGATAGAGAACATAAAGAGAGAGAACATAGAGTAAAAATGGAGAAGAAAAGGGAAGCCTCAACAAAGGAAGTGCCTATTTTTACCAACTTTTGGATGCTTTTGTGTATATATGAGTAACAGGGATAACAATGAAGGCAAAAATAATGATCATAGCCAACTTTTATGTAGTGCTTACTGTAACAGGTACTTTTCCAAATTCTTTTATATGTTAACTCAATTCATCTTTGGACTCCTAAATGATGAAGGAACAGCTATTCCCATTCTACAGCCTAGGAAACTGAGACACAGTTCAAAATCATTTGCTCAAGATTACACAGCCTGTCTCTGTGCTTCATCTGTAAAATGGGGATAGTAATAGTACTTTCCTTATAGAATTGTTAGAAATAGTAAATGAGTTAACATATGCAAGTACCTAGAACAGTGCCTGGCAGAAAGTAGGAAGAATGTGCCTTTGCTCTTCTTATACACGTGCTCAGAGGTTGACTCCATTCCTTGGCCCCCATGTAAGACTATTCTTTTCTAACTAAGAAGTGATTTTTTAAATAATGAAATGCCCTGGATTCTTTATATAACAGTTTGCTTAATAGAGAGACAATTTTGAGCTCAGTCAAGGAAATGAAAAACCAAAATAAAAGCAAGCCAAAGACTCATGACTCATTTGTAAAGACCCTGATGCTGGGAAAGATTGAAGGTGGGAGGAGAAGGGGACAGAAGAGGATGAGATGGTTGGATGGCATCACTGACTCTATGGACATGAGTTTGAGTGAACTCTGGGAGTTGGTGATGGACAGGGAAGCCTGATGTGCTGCAGTCCATGGGTTCTCAGAGAGTTGGACACGACTGAGCGACTGAACTGAACGAACTGAACTGAAAGAGTCATGATACCAGGATTTTATGAGTACATTTACTCTGATATTTTCGTGAACAGATAAAAGAGTTTCATGTAATCTGAGACCTCATATTTTGTGATTTTGCAATTGCCTTTCATGTGCTTTATAAATTCATATTGACGAGTGCAATAAACTGATGGTGAATTAAATTCTCTAGGAGATTAATTACATTTTAGCAGTAAGTTAATGGTCCAAAGTTGCCTCATTTTTTTTTAAAGTTACAGAATGCTATTCAATTCAAATAACAGATAAGAATAATAGTATCTTACCCTTAATAGTATCCCTGAAAATCACATTGTCCAACTCTGTAATACAACTGGTGATATAAGTCTGTGCTCCAGTGGGGTTAAATGGCTTTCTTCAGGTACAATACCTAAGGTAGGATGAGAGCCCAGGGCTCCTGACTCCTGTTTTGTTGTATAACAGTGAGCCAGATGAACTAAAATTTATATCATGTCTACTTACTAAATAAAAAAAAAAAACTACATTTATTTAAGACATTAGGGACTGGGTTAAATGGTTTAATTTTATTCTTTTAAAAACTCTATGAAATAAAAGAAACTAAATGAGTTTGAAAAGGTGACGTTCTTAGAATAGTCTTAACACATCGTGGGCATTAGTAAATGTTAGCTGTTGTTACTAATATTCCTTGAAAATGTATTAATAATCCTTCAGAGTTCACTGAGAAGCAGAGAGAAAGGATTTTCTCTGAAACAGATCATTAAAGGGAGTCCCATGTGTAGATGGAGAGGTTCAAGGAATATTTTGATATTAATTCGTTCTTTGGTGCTCAAGTTGAGTGGATGAACAGATCTTTTTCCCCCTTGAGTAATGCCCTAACAACATGAAGGGAAAGCTATGCTGTGTGCCTGGAGTGTAATGGTTCACACTCTCCCTGTTCCCCAGGTGGTTCCAATAAATGTGCACAGTGTTAGGAAGGTTAGAAACATTGGACCAGCAAATGAACTGGTATTTTTTGACAGAGTTCTAGCTGTGCCTTGAAAATATGGCATTCATTAATTCATCAAGGTATGTGTGCTATTTGCTGGGCAACATTCTAGGCTCTGAGGATAAATAAAACATAGCCCCTGTCCTTGAAAATCTTATAATTGGTAGACAAATATGCATACATGTGTGCTAAGTCACTTCAGTCATGTCCGACTCTTTGTGACCCCATGGACTGTAGCCCTCCACGCTCCTCTGTCCGTGGGATTCTCCAGGCAAGGATACTGGAGTGGGTTGCCATGCCCTCCTCCAGGGGATCTTCCTGACCCAGGGATCGATCCTGTGTCTCTTAGGTCTCCTGCATTGGCAGGTGGGTTCTTTACCACTAGTGCCACCTGGGAAGCAGACAAATATATAAGTGATAAAATGATAGTGGCACACAAGAAATGGCAAATGACCCAGATATCTTCAAAGAGCTATGGGAAACTTGATGAGCAAGAGATTGCTGCCTGGAGGAGCCAGAAAGGCTTCATGGAGAAGAGGAGGTCTTGTTGTTGGTTTGGAGAGCCGTGTGTGAGTTTGTCAGGCAATGAAGACAGAAAGGTGTTTCTAGGTAAAGAACTGCAGTGCAAAGATATTCTGTATATGGAAAACATTGTGTCTGCATGAAAGCCATGTTGATAAGGGGTAAATAAACAACACTGTCGAGGTTGTGTGACAGGTTATATGAAGGGCAGTTGCAAATAGGAACCCAAGGTGATCTGAATCGTGTTTTCAGATAATGAGTTTGGTGGCTGTGTCAAGCAGGGAGAGGAAGACCAGACAGAAGGCTGTCATAAGGCAGCCGATGAAGACTGGGAGATGACAAGAGCCTGAACTCAAGGCACAGGTGATGGGATGGAGAAATGAGTGAAATATCTCAAGCAGAATTGATTGAGTTTGGTTGCTAATTGTGTTTGGAATTGACTGTAGGGAGTGAGAAATTGAAATTGATCCTGATGCTTCTGCTGTTTATACAAACAGTGGACAAGGGTAGTGGAATAGGATATCTCAGAGGGAAGCTGATGATTTAATACGTGTAGTGGCTTTGCCTCTATTTGATACTCAAAAAATTCTTTGCATTTTGATTTTTTGATTTTAGTTTCAATGTGTATATATCTTGTCTACCTGATTAGATTATAAATATTTATTGAAAGAATGAACACATGTAGGTGAGTGATGGGATAGAAGTATGTTTGTGCTAAGGGCTACCCACACAGATTATACTCTGGAGGAAGAGGTGGGGTTGAGAACTCTCTCTAAGTGGAAGTGCTGAGGGGTGTGGGTAGTATTGCATTAGGCGATAAGGTAACAAATGGGAACAAGGTGGATCTTCGGCGTCTGGTGAGATAACTCTGTAGGGATGGTCAGGAGTCTGGGACTGATAGGAAAGTATCTGTAGAAGATAAAGGCATGGTGGGTGCTGTGGTGATCTTTGTGGTAACACTGTAACATTTATTATCTGTCCTTTTCATATGGTGCTCAGCACAAGCTACCTTGTTTTGCTTTGTGTATATGTGTTCCTGCTAGCCTCCCCAAGCCAATGGTTCAAGCCCCTTGTTGGCAGAAACCACCGTTTGGTCTACATTCTAGGCTCTATTTGCTAGGACTGTTTATTTGTAGTTAGAGTCATTAGAATAATGGTGAGCAGTCCTGTATGCAGGAAGCACAATATAAAATGTTCACTGTTTTGTTGAGTCCTGTGGGTTTTTTTAAAATTAGATCACCTCTAAGGAGTAATAAGGAGAAGGCAAGGCACCCCACTCCAATACTCTTGCCTGGAAAATCCCATGGACTGAGGAGCCTGGTGGGCTGCAGTCCATGGGGTCGCGAAGAGTCAGATGCGACTGAGTGACTTCCCTTTCACTTTTCACTTTCATGCACTGGAGAAGGAAATGGCAACCCACTCCAGTGTTTTTGCCTGGAGAATCCCAGGGACGGGGGAGCCTGGTGGGCTGCCGTCTCTGGGGTCGCACAGAGTCGGACACGACTGAAGCTACTTAGCAGCAGCAGCAGCAAGGAGTAATAAAGCATATTGCTAAGGAATGTGGTCCTGGGACTGGACTGGGTTTGAAATCTCTCATTCTATTCACATGACTCGGGCAACTTAAATACATTCAAATGGACTCCACGTGCCTTGGTTTTTTCAACTGCATGAAGGAGGTTAATAGTACTAACCTCACAGGGATTTGTGAGGATAAAATGATTTAATACAGGTTAGTCAGTTAGCACGGTACATGGCACATGATAAGCACTTGCCCCATGTACCCCAATGATAGTGTCAACAAAAAAAACACCCTAACATTTAAGAATGTTTTCTGGACATTTTAAAGAAGTGACAATTCAGAGGCAGCTTTCCAAACTTTCACACTGTCCTTTGCACGCCAGGAGTGAGGCCATGGGCAAAGCTAGTGTCAGACACTTCCAGGGGCTAACTGCTATCTCAGCTTGTCCTACCCTGGCACCTGCACGGTTCACACAGGCTGTTCCTCACATTCCCATTTTGTCTTCCATCTCCTCTAAGATAATCAAGGAGATATTGAGGCCCAAAGGTCATGCATACCATTGGCTAAAGACCTTAGGATGCCATCCAATCATTTCATTCTAAGTATTATTTATTAAGCATCACTAGGCTGTCTTGCCCTGGGGATGGAGATATGAAGAATGCACCCCCATCTTCGTGTATAGCATATTTTCACCTTTGTCTGAGCCCAGTAGGGTGAGTTGTGCAAGGTGTCCACTCTCCCCTGCTGCCATATGCTCCCTTCCTGAGTGCTCACTACACTGGGGCTCCCTGGAGGCCCAGGTCGGGGGCTGAGGTGCCACCTCCCCCGAGGAGGTGCTGTCCACAGGCGCCTGCAGACGAGTGATTATGACCAGCTCAGTGTCAGCAACTATGGTCATCTTGAAGCTAACCACTCCCACCCACCTCCACCCCTATCTTGCACTCATCCCCCCATATTTTCTCCTTGAAAAGCCTTTAAAGAAGAAACACATTTCAGGCTTAATGTACAGTAAGATGTCGTTTGCTCCTTTGTGCTAATTATTTTCCACTGTTTCCCTCTCACCCACATTTGGGGATATGGATTCCTGTCAGTGACAATTATTAATCTGGCATCTCTCCTCGGATTGGTTTTGACTCCGTTGATAAAGAAATCTTATTTCCCTAAGATTCTGACCTATTTTGTGGGGCTGGCCATTGGGACTCTATTTTCAAATGCAATTTTCCAACTTATACCAGAGGTAAGGAGGTTGGGCTGTTTGTTTCTGTGAATAATTGTTGCTTTTAAATGTTTTAGCACCTTGTACATTTTAAGCCTCCATAATTCTTGCAGCAGTTTATGGTCTGGTTTATAGTGTTTTGGATAAGAAAAAGCTGAATCACAGCAAATGGAAAAGCTTGTCCCAAACTCTGGGGAAGTCTGTGTCAGGGAGAAAATTGATCTTCTGGGTGGCTAGCCACCAGGACGTGCTCAGACAGCCCTGGGACACCTTGGAGGGCCTTAACAACTCCATTCTGTCGCACATTCAGCAAATTTGATTTTCTGTACTTATTTTATTTATTTCTGGAGAGCACACAATATCTGATTTACTAAACATATACAGCAAAATTCCTTTATATGTTTATGACCGCTGTAGATCAGAGAACATATTAGAAAAAGGTTGACAAAACTTTTCATTTCTTTTTTTTTTTTTTTGACTATGGAAAAAATATCAATTGAGGGCCGATAAATAAATAGCAGCTTATTTTTTCCTTTAATGAAATGTGTTCCAGATGCCATTGCCCAGAGTTGACCAGCACATGATATATGCATTTTACTTCAAATCTATAATGTGGTCATATAGGGAGGAGAGGCAGAGGGAGGAGAATGAATGGAGGAAGAGAGATGGGAAGGAGAGAAAGACATGAATAGGAAGGAGCCACAGAGGAGAACTAGAGAATCCATACACACGTGGATGATGTTACTCCAGCCCACGTACACACAAAGGTGGAGCTCCAAACAGAGAGAAAATGGTACCACCTTCAGCTCATAACTTTTAGAAAATTACAACTATATGAAAGTGGGGATATAACTTCTAAAGTCATATTATTATATTATATCTGGAAGGGACCTAGGAGAACATGTACTTCAAACCCTCAATTGCAAAAATTAAAATCCAAAATGGCAAAAATTAAAATCCAAGGAGAATAAATCACTTATAATCAGTAACAAAGCCAAGATTATAGTTCAGACTTTCTGAATAAAAACATTACATGTAATATTATACATGGACCACATTTAATATAACATATATATTAACTCATCTGATTTGTGGGTCAAATTAAATTAAACTGATATTGTATGTGAACTGAGGATTGTACCTTTATGATTTTGAAGTTTTCTCTTTTATTGAAAGTGTAATAATACTTAAAAATGTCTACTAGGAAAATAAGTGCTGTCTTCAGTAGCACTTAGATTTTTTTTTTTGCCTTTCTGTGATAATTAGGGAATTGAATTATGGATGGATGTGCTCAGAGAATTATGTAAACACTAAAGAATCTATCTGTTTAATAATAACCCCAATTTACATAATTTTTCCTTTTGTGGCAAAATTACTTTCCCTTTGTTATTTTAGTTTCATACCCTCTGTGTTAACTATATGGAGCAGGTATTTTATGTCATTTTTACACTGTATAAATAGGTCCAGAGAAGCTACTGAAATGAAGATGTGACATGAGGTCTCCCCCGCAAAGACAAATGTAGAACAAGAACCCAGGTGTCTTCTAAGTTTGTAATTCTTATCTGCTTAGAACTTCTTGGCTCTATAATTTCAAACTCTAGCTCTTGCCCTATGTTCTTTAAATGATGCATTATTTCATTATCATTGTGTGTGTGTGTGTGTGTGTGTGTCTGTGTGCCTGGTATCTTAAATTTTTTCTTCTTTATTCTGGAGCTTAGTTCTTAATTTATCTCTGTAGGACTTACTAGGATCCTCTACATTCAAGAAGATCTCTTGTGAAAACAGTAATCCAAGTGAGCTGCCATATTTGCTTTAAAAATTTGACTCTGGATATGAGGGAAAAATATATTACTTTTAGGAAAAGTGGATAATCAATGTCTCATTTGTCTTTATGACTATATCTAATGTTGTCTTATAAATATAGGAATCAGTACTGCTTTTTCACTATGAAAAGTTTACTTTTTTGGGGCAAATACTGCTGAAGATTTTATAGCTAGGAAACTATAAGGTACTCTGGGGGCTTTATTTAATAGAGATTCCTCTGGTTATAAGACTTCACTGCCATCTTTTATAGTTTGATTATTCAAATTTCAGATTTTTGGCAGGTAAATTTTCCAGTATTACTTGGATGTGAAGGATGGACTTAGAACTGTGGTGAAAATTATACACTGAATTAAATTAAATTATTTGGTCTTAACCATAAGCCTTTTTTTCTCCCTTAGGCATTTGGATTCAATCCTAAAGTTAACAACTATGTTGAGAAGGCAGTTGCTGTGTTTGGCGGATTTTATATACTTTTCTTTTTTGAAAGAACACTAAAGATGTTATTGAAGACGTATGGTCAGGTAAATGGACTTTATTTGAAATGTTTGATGATTTACCCTCTAAAGTTACTTTATATAGGCATGTAAAGGCAGGAATTTTATTCTTACAGTTATGTGAACAGTTCAGTTATTAGACTTGTGAATATGAGTAGAAAGAAAAGAATCAATATATTGATAAGTATAAGAGGAACACTTGATTCCTAGTGTAAAATTTGGAGTAAATACTAACCATTTAATGTCCAATGACAGATGCACATAGTTTGTTTCCTCTCATATTCATTAACATGAGAAGGTATATGTACTCTAAAACATGAAAAAAAAACACAACAGAATCTAATGAGTGAGGATACATTTTTAGGGAGAGAATTTTTTTTTAATCTAAAAAGATTATACTACATTTTTCTCTTATGGATGAAAACCATTAAATTTTCTTGCCTGCACGAGCAATCTTTGTTTCTTCTTGTAACATTTTCCTCTCTTGTTTTTCCGTGTAGAATGATCACACCCACTTTGGAAATAATGACTTTGGCCCTCCTCAAGAAAAAACTCATCAACCTAAAACATTACCTGCCATCAATGGTGTGACATGTTATCAAATCCAGCTGTCACAGAGCCTAATGGACACATCCATTTCGATAATGTCAGTGTGGTATCGCTGCAGGTATTGCCATTCTCTCTGCTGCGTCGCTTACACTCTGTGAAGCCTGCAGTGCATGCAGCTACATTAGTATTTTGCCCATTTAAATGTGTTGGGCTTTTTCCTGTATGTGTGGGAAAAGTAGAGTGCAAGTCTGTTACTTTTCCCACTTTCCCTCCATATATTTACTACAAACACATGATTAAGCATGAAATTGTGAGTTTCTGGGTCAGAGGCTTTACTATTCTCTAAGACTGTTTAACTATGTAAGACCTACTTAGATATATACAATAATGTGTAGCAAAATTAATTCAGAGCATTTCTCTTATTTTGCAATTCTTTGAAGATCCCAAACCAAAGAATCCTTTTAAGTGATTTTGAAATTGAAAGAAGACTTGTAAGCTAAGAAAATCGTGTTTAGGGACTTCCTTTGTGGTCCAGTGGTTAAGACTCTGCCCTTCCAATGCAGGGGCCACGGGTTCAACCCCTGGTCAGAGATCTCAGGTCTCACATGCCACACGGTGTGGCCAAAAAATAAAAAAAATTTTCTTGTGTTTATTAATTAATTGACTTAGAATTTGTATTTCAATTTTCTAAATAATGTTAATAAGTTTCATGTCTTGAGCAAGAATTATATGCCAGGTAATAGGCCAGGTGGAGCTAGTAGTAAAGATTTCTCCTGCCAGTGCAGGAGACACAAGAGATGTAGTTTTGATCCCTGGGTTGGGAAGATCCCCTGGAGTAGGCAGTGGCAACCCTTTCCAGTATTCTTGCCTGGAAAATCACATGGACAGAGAGGATCTTGGTAGGCTATAGTCTGTAGGGTCTCAAAGAGTGTGCTCTACACACACACACAATAGACCAGGCACTTACTTTATCTCATTCATTTTCCTTAATAACTATTAAAAGTAGAATTATTTTCTGTGTATTAGGACTGCATGTTGTAACTATTAGAACTAAAAGGAGAGTTTATTTTCTTGTGTTAGAACTATTTGGACCTCATACCCAAATGATGTGTGCAAAAAGGAGAATTTATTGGGAAGATAGTGGGCTGTCTAAAGGGAGAGCCAAGCTACAGCCCTGGAACCATTAGAATCATTAGGACTCCCTCTCTTTTTCCTCTCTCCTTAGAGTCATTGTTCTTTTTCATGGTGGATCAGCTCCTTCATAAATGGGAAACATAGCCACTAGCAACTCCTGAGATTTATGTTTTATAATTTCAGCTACTGGATGGAATTGACCTGCCTCTTTCAGTCCTAAATACAAAATTCCTGGCAGGTGTCTCTTTGGTCCATCTTGAATTAGTGTTCCCTTTTAGACTCATCTCAGTGCTTAGAGGATTGGGCCCTTTGTATGACCCCAAGGGAATACGGATGCAGCAGACGAGAGGTTATTATAAAAGGAGCCTGGGATGCTAGTGTCATCAGTGTCTATTTCATTTGACAAATTAAGAAAGTAGAGCATTAGATTCTAAATAACCTCTCCAGGGTCTCTTAGTTCATAAATGGCAGATCCACAAGCTATAAAGTTAAACACAATATTAAAAAAGACAATTAAAAATAAAATCGAAAGGAAGTCAGCTGAGAAAAATAAGCAGGAAAAAAGATATTTGGAAGAGGTTTTATTAGTGCAGATGACCTGAATTTCCTTCTGGAAAGAAAGCATGATTGGTCTTATACTTCTTCCCACCTGATTAAGGAAAATCTCAAGTGCATTTCAAGAGGCAGTTTTGTGTGAACACTAAGCTAAGAGAGGAAATTATTTCATGCAACTTAATGATGCTTTCAGGCAAGACTTTGCAAAGAATATGTAAATGTTCAAATAGATAATTTCCTATAATAATTTAAGCTAACATTTATTAAATGTTCAAGGACTATGCCTAGAACTTTAGATAAATGATCTGATTTGATCCTCATAACAGCCCAGGAGATGAGCACTCTTATAATTAGGAGACTGTGGCTTAGAGAGGTTAAATAAACCCAAGGACACATAGCTCCTAAGATGAAGCTTCTATCAGAACTGAGGCCATCTGATGCTGAAGCTTGTACTCTTATATCCCTTGCTGGATTACCTTCATCTTGTCACTGCTTTACTAGAATCAAGATGATAACATTAACTCTTAATAACTATTAATTTTTGTAGGGGGAAGAAGGTAATTTGGCCCAAGGTCACTGCTTTCTGAAGGCAAATAAAATTGAACTGCTCAAAGTTTTACTTTAGTTTTAAAGTCCTAGGGCTCCTAATTTACAATTCACAATGGTCAGAAGACACGTTTGCAGTCAGTACAAGCGTTGTGACAGGTGTGGTCCTAGACATGATCCTGTTTTACATAACTTAGAAACACCAATCAAAAGTCCATACTTCCTCTACTTCTGGTGCCAGTGCTAGTATATAGGCTTTCATTCATTTATCCAATAAATACTGATTAAGTACCTGCTCACTATCCTAGGCACTGGGGATTTAGAAGCAGACAAATTCTTGTGAAACTTATATTCAGCAGAAATAGACAATATAGAAAAGAATAAACAAGAAAATATCGGGGGGACTTCCCTGGTGGTGCAGTGGTTAAGAATCCACCTGCGTTTGATCCCTGGTAGCGAAGATCCCACGTGCTGGGGAGCAACTAAGCCCCTGAGCCACAACTACTGAGCCCATGCTCTAAAAGCTCATGAGCCTCAACTACTGAAGCTCACACACTCCAAGCCAATGCTCCGCAACAAGAGATGCCACCTCCATGAAAAGCCCAAGCACAGCAACTAAGAGTAGCCGCTGCTTGCTGCAACTAGAGAAAGCCCCCGCCCAGCAACAAAAATCCAGCACTGCCATAAAGAAATAAAAGGAAATGTCAGGTGGCATAACTATTTTGATGAAAATAAAATAGTTTTCATCAAATTTTCATAGATTTGATGAAAATCGTGGGTGATGTGAGGGTGGCATGTGGAGGCTTCTTTGATCAGGAATAGTCTCTTAAGAGGTGAGCAGAGAATTGGATAATGAGAAAGAAGAAACAGCCATGCAAATACTGGGAAAATGATGTTCCAAAAGCTTTGATAAGAACCAAATTGGTCCCATACAAGGGAGCTGGAAGCTGAACAGCGCTGTTTCCCAACATCAGTTCTGGAGACCAGTGGCACAGTTCTTTGAATATTCTGAACAGAAACAACTGTGGACTTGTCAACCTGGGTAAGCTACCAGTCTTGTGAGAGAGCAGAATAAATTTGGGTGTCTGGAAATCTATTTCTAGAAATGAAAAGTGCACGTCAAGCAGAGAAGGAACATGCCAGGATGACTGTCATGAACCAGGCCTTGACATGAGCCCATAAAAAGTCCTGATGCTCATTTCCTCTGGGGACTATTTTCTGACTGTTTGGCTGTAGGTATAAACTCTAGTGAAGAGAGATTCAAACAAATTGAGCTGCATACTGTTATTTTCAGTTTTCTCTACACATTGCATTAAAAAAATGGAAAGAAGAGAAATTTAAAAATACTATCAGGGTCCAGATATTGCTTTAAGAGACAATAGATAAAGATGTATGAGTCATACTTATTTTGATAATAAAGTTAGGCTATTTTCTAATCTTTTATATGATAATATATTTAACGTAGGTGACTCCACCTCAATGATTGAATATAGCGTGTAAAATTTATCGTTCATTTTGATGTCCAAGTATTGTCCCAAGAATTTTGTTGATGATTCCTGTTTTTACTATTTTGATGGAGTGAAGTTTTTCCAAATTGAAGATAATAAGCACGAGTTAAGAAAAGTAGTTTAATTTGACGTTATCATCCAAAGAACACAAATTACATAACAATCTGGATTATAACGACATGATTCATATTTTTTATGGAATATAGGAAGAGCAACGAAATGTTAAAGAATAATTAAAATGCATGACTTAGGGATATCTTTATCAATACTCATCTGGACAATTTTGATTCATCACAGAATACTCAGAAATACTATCATGTTTAAGTTTGGTTGCCTTTGCTATTTTTTCTATCTTCACTCATATGAAAACTATGGCTTTACATGTATTTTTAAAATTTTGTTGCCATCGAGACTATTTATCACAGTTGGAGGATAGAAGATATTTAACAGTTTGTTAGCTTGATAATAACTTTTAAATATTTAGACAAATGGTGTGACACTTCCTTAGTCCCCTTGCTTCAGTCTCAGTGAACGTTAGCTTTGTAGCATATGTGGGGTGTGTGTATGCTGCTGTGGGTGTGCAGGAGCATTTGTGTTCTGGGGGAACTATAGAGACGTAATAGGGAGGCAGTTATGAGGGAAGCAGAGGAGCACAGGATGCCGTTTCTCGTTGTTCAGTTACTGCCCCAAGTACCATTTCCCATCTCACTCCCTGACACTTGCTCTGTTCCTTTCTCTGACTACTGCACAAACGTGGGGAGAAGTCACTGCTGTATCTTTGCAGCCAAGTGGGTCTTTTCCCCCTGAATCTACAGCTTTGGAAGGACTGTGTTTACCAGATTGCTCAAGCATGTCAGGTACTTTGGGGAGTGTTAGCTCTTCAGGCCACTAGGGGGCCCACCTAGTCCATTCCTACCGTGGTCTGCTATTCCTCATAGGAATAGCATCTCTTCTTAAATGAAAGCACAGGCGGTTTCATTTAGAAGAGAGTGATTACAGACCACGGTAGGAATGGACGAATACAGTATTGTAAAGCAAAACAAATTAAAAAATAAAAATTAATTAAAAAAAAACATTAAAAAAAATCTTACCTGGTTAGAGCATGATAGAAGCAATTGTTTGGGCAATTTCCTCATATTCTGTCCGATCAGTAATGCCTAGAATAAAAGGTTAAATTTCCTTCAAAAAAAAAAAAAAAAAAAAAAGAGATGCTATTAAATATAAATGCTAGAAGCCATTTATTCTTCCCACAGAAGAAAAATTAATATCAGCCATTTTAAAAAGTTGACTGTTGTGAATTTTATGTTGAAAATTGAAGTGTAATGAAGTAGAGTTTAGCTGCAAAGTGTGGTGATGTTAGGGACTTTGTCAGTGATGGATAGAACATGATACTCTACAAATACAACATTTTTGGGTGTTGGGTCTCCATGAAAATCCAACAGATTTTAAATATAGTTCATTAATTCAAGTATTTATTAATATATACTTGGCCTTACTCTGAGTACTGAGATACTTCAATGGGACAGAACAGACAAACTTTCTGCCCTTCCATAACATAACTGAAATATTCTATAGTATACAGAAATATTTTACACAAAAGTGGGAAGCATCCTTTTTAAGTACAAAAATCAGAAGCTCTGTATGTATGAGTGGGGCTTGCTTACTGCTCTTTTTCCTCGAGTGTGGGGGGTGTTTCTCTGTTCTTACCTGGAGGTGGAAGGATGGTGTCTATTCCTGGCTGACCAGGAATATTGGGAAGGAGGGTGGGTGAGGAAGGGGGGCTGGGACCCTGTGAATATCTGACCTGATACCCTTGATTCAGTCCCATACTTCACTCCAGCCTTCAGTTTGCTTTGTGTCCTAGAATTGAGGGCTTTTCTGGTTCAGTTTTCCCAGAGGGTAAATCTCTAGTCTTCATTTGAAGTGGTTTCCTTGCTGAATTGACTTGGGAGCAGTCATCTGGTGTTTTAATTGCTCCCTAAATAAGCTAACAACAAATTCCTTTTTTTTTAAATTAATTTTTATTGGAGTATAGTTGCTTTACAATGTTGTGTTTCTGCTGTGCAGCAAAGTGAATCTATACGTTTACTTATATACCCTCTTTTTTTTTGGATTTCCTTCCCATTTAGGTCACCACAGAGCTTTGAGTGGGGTTCCGTGTGCTATAAAGTCAGTTCTTATTAGTTATCTATTTTGTGCATAGCAGCAATAGTGTATGTATGTCAGTCCCAGTCTCCAATGCACCCCATCTTTCCCCTTGTTTTTAGCTCCGTCCTTCCTCTGCCGCCTTCAGGGGTGCTTGCTTGGTGCCTCTGTTCCCCAGTGCTTCCGAGGTTTGGGGCTCTGTCCCACTTTGTTTCTTTCGACTTTTCTCCTCTGTAGAGTCACAACTTGTCCTCCTCTTTTTCATCCTCCAAAATAAGTATCTCTGTACTCTCACTTCCATTCTTTCATTCCTTGTGACTTTATGTCTTTTTTTAGTCTTTAATTTTAGAAAATTTTAAGAGGGACTATTGGAGAAGGCAATAGCAGCCCACTGCAGTACTCTTGCCTGGAAGATCCCGTGGATGGAGGAGCCTGGTAGGCTACAGCCCATGGGGTTGCTAGGAGTCGGACACAACTGAGCGACTTCATTTTCACTTTTCACTTTCATGCATTGGAGAAGGAAATGGCAACCCACTCCAGTATTCTGGCCTGGAGAGTCCCAGGGACGGCAGAGCCTCGTGGGCTGCCGTCGCTGGGGTCGCACAGAGTTGGACATGACTAAAGCGACTTAGCAGCAGCAGCAGCAGCAGCAGAGAAAAATATGTGTGTCTAGTTTGCCATACTGCACCAAAGAACTGTTTACTATATCATATATCTTTGAACATCATTAAAAATGGAAATCAGTTATTTTCTTTTATGGGGTTATACTAGCAGTTAGTTAAAATTGAAAATGATACATGTATTAAGTTATGTAAGAAGTGGTTCTCGTTGGTCTTGATTGACAGATTCTTACAAAAGAGTTGGTTGAATTAGATGCAAATGATGTCCTTACACAACCGTGAGGAGGAATTCTGAGTGCACCTGGGTTGTTCGTGGCTTTAGTTTCCTCATTGGATCCGTCTCCATGCTTCCTTGCTCCTTGCAGACTTTTATCAGGCACTATCTAGACAGTGTCTTTTCAAAGTCATGAAAATTTGTACCTGAATCCACTCTGAGTGTAGCCCATGCTTGACTAATACTAACTTGCTTTCATTCATCTTTAGGGAATGCTTTCTTACATTTTCAGAAATAACTGCTGCAAAAAAGTTTTTATTACTTCACAGAGTTCTCAACCCAACCTTTTCTTCCTTTAATGATCAGACTGTGAAGATTATTTGGAAACTGTGAACTTTGCTGTCTCACTTCATCTGTTACTTCCTGGCTCTGTGTCCTCGTCCATATCCTCATACACTCTCCACCTTCCTTTTTGTGTCAGACTTGTATCCTTTCTCTTTTTTAAGGCTGTGTGCACGCTAAGTTGCTCGGTCATGTCTGACTCTTTGCGACTCCATGAACTGTAGCCTCCAGGCTCCTCTGTCCATGGAATTCTCCAGGCAAGAATACTGCAGTGGGTTGCCATTCCCTTCTTCAAGGGATCTCCCCAACGTGGGGATCAAACCTGCATCTCCTGCTTGGAAGGTGGATTCTTTACCGCTGAGCCACCTGGGATGCCCCCTCAAGTATTTGTGTACAATTTAAAAATTTACTCCGTAATCTCTGAAATTTCTCTCTGGAATGATCAAGTGATTTTTCTAGGCAGCAGACTGTATTCTTCACATTCATTCATATCCTCTGTGATGCATTCCTGTAGTTCAGCCTGCATTTGAGTACCCTTTATTGGCTGCTGCTGCTGCTAAGTCACTTCAGTCGTGTCCGACTCTGTGCGACCCCATAGTCGGCTCCCCCGTCCCTGGGATTCTCCAGGCAAGAACACTGGAGTGGGTTGCCATTTCCTTCTCCAGTGCATGAAAGTGAAAAGTGAAAGGGAAGTCGCTCAGTCCTGTCTGACCCTCAGTGACTCCATGGACTGACTGCAACCTTCCAGGCTCCTCTGTCCATGGGATTTTCCAGGCAAGAGTACTGGAGTGGGGTGCCACTGCCTTTATTGGCTCAATGTTGGGAATATAAAGGCGGATTTTTCACAGGAACTTATTAATATTTCCTTCCTCTTGGAATTACTCATTAAATGGTTTCTGTGACATGATACTTTTCTTCTTGTCCCATTTTAGCTACTATTTTCTTGATGTTTTCTCAGAATCTCCTTTTCTCTGCAGGACAACTGCGGGGAGGAAGCAAGGGCTTTGGAGTTGCACGAGGCCAGTCTTGTGTGATTTGGGGAAAGTTAGTTAACATCTCTGAGTCTGTGCTAACTCATCTGTTAAATGAAGAGCAAAATTCTTCATAAGTTTTTGTGAAAATTATTTATTATGGGCCAACTATGTAACAATGTGTCTGATGTACACACACAATCAGTATATATTTCCCTCTCTCTTTCATTCACCAAGTTTTTTTCTTCTCTTTCCTTACTTTTTAATCATAATGATCTTATTAAATCTTTTCACTTCAATTTACATTCCTCTGGGATTAACTTTTGAATCTATGTGCATAATTATTAATATTTACAGATCATCATTTAGAAGAAGGCTTCTTATACTAAGCTATGAAGGCTTTTGAATCTGTCTGTAGTTTTCTTAGAGGGGTAGAGAAGGTAAAAAATATAAAACTCCATGCTTTGTCATCTTGATTATTTTCTGTTTTAAAAATTTGAGTGACTTTCCTGGAAATTAAAGTTTGACTTTTAACACTTGAAGGCTTTCTGGTAAGAATGACAGCTTTCTGAATATATGCTGTTGACTTCAGTCTGATAAACTAAGAGAACTTGAAACATTCAAGTTTATTTATTCATTCACTGGAATAAAACTTTAAAGTCCAACATAACATGCCACTTGAATCATATTATCAGTTTTTTCACTCCATATTCTTTCAGAGCTGTTCAGCTACACACTCATTTGTCCAGTTGTATCTGTCATACTCTGACACATTCAGTTCATTTGAAAGGACATTAAACTGACACTTTAATTATGTAGGGAAGAGACTTGGTTGTCATGTTATTGAAATAGTTGGGGTGCATAAAATCTTTAAAGATTGAATTGAGTTGAAGTTAAGTACTGTTAACTTTTAAAATACGATACAGACATTTTATACAGATAAATTCTAAAGATGAAAAATTTAGTGATATAAAATGTAAAGATAGTCATTCAAAAGATGAGATAGAGTGCCAGTGAATAAAGTCACAAGATTAGAGGTAGTACATAGAATCTAAGCTAAATCAGAGCTAAAATAGAGAGGTTTGAAATGTCAACTGAAGCGACTTTCCAAAAAGGCAAACTATCCATGAAGGACCGTTCTTACTCTTCAGATAAAACAATGTCTCAGGTACATAAATTTGGCAGAAGCATTTTAATTGATATCCAGTGTGGGAGGGCCTTAGGGTTATCTGTTGTTCCTTAAATTAGCCAGTCATTTGGCCAGCTAAGACATCCCTGTTCTTACACAGGGAGAGATAGCATCACCATTGACGCAGAAAATTCATAAAGAATGAGTTGGTACTACCAACTCTGAGGCCAGCTGGGAGAATCAAATAATAATGTATATGAAAGTGTCTTGAAATGTACCCAGAGTGAAAGTATTAGTCGCTCAGTTGTATCGGACTCTGCGGCCCCATGAACTATATAGTCTGCCAGGCTTCTCTGTCCATGGGATTCTCCAGGCAGGAATACTGGAGTGGGTGCTACTCCCTTCTCCATAGGATCTTCCTAACCCAGAGATAAAACCTGGGTCTCCCACATTGCAGGCAGATTCTTTACTATCTGAGCCACCAGGAAAACCCCAGTGTACCCAAATCCACATTGTATAATCTGTTTGAAGGACAAGCAGTTGCTCAAGGGTCTCATTCAGGGACTGCTATTATAGTCAAATAAAAAGGGAATATAGTTAATCATCTGATAAATATTTATATATTAATGACTAATATTTTTGTAGAGTTTTAATTTTCATCCATTTGTATGTACTTTCAGGTCCATGCAAACATAATTGAAATGTTTTGATTTCTGGGTATAACTTACAGAATTTTAGGCTTTCTTTTGCCTCTATAAATAGACACACACAATTTAATTTCTGTTGAATAATTCATATTATAAAATAGTTAACATTTTTTAATCTAAAAAAGGAAAAGAAAGAAAAGACATTAAAAAATAAGACATTCCCAGAGAAGACTTCTCAACTGCGCTAGAAATTGCCAGAGAAATCGTGACTAATTTCTATCCCATATACTTTTTGCCAAAGAATCTTTAAAAATTCACTGAAATGAGTGAGTACTCCTCACAGTGGACAGAAACCTTTTGTGAGTTATCAGGATAAGATGCCAAAAATTGCTTGGTTTCCAGTTCGATTTATAAAGTGCAGAGCAAAAGAGAAAACAGAAGATCTGTTTGATGTTGGTGGAAGGAAGGAAAAACGTTTGATAAGAGTTCTGGTTAGCGTTGGTCTGTCTTCGCAAGAGTTGGTCTCCTGGGGTTGAAAGATCAAAAGTGAGTGCATAAGCCTGTGCTTCAGGGAAAAATTATAGTGTGATTAACAGAAATGAAACAGTCAGAAAGAACGATGGAGGAAGGAAGGGAGGAGGAAAGATGATTCAGTTTTCTCTAAATGAAAATATTTTTATTGAGGCAAAACATATATATATATACGGAAAAGTGTACAGCAAACAAAATAATTTACTATATACTATGGATGCCTTAAGGTACTAGCACTTGTCTCATAGAACTTCTGTGAGAAAGGTTGGGGTACATAGTTGGACTTGTAAGAAATGGGTCATCGGGTATGTCCATATGTAATCTTACTGAATAACAATAAATTACTCTCTAGACTGCTATAATTATTTACACTCTCATCAGCAGCAGAGGAGAATTCACATTTTCTCCACAACTGGAGAATTGCTTTCTTTAGTGATTGTTGGACATTTCAGACTTTAAAAAAGTACCTATTGCTTATTTAATGACTTTGTCACGGTGTCTTTCTGTGATTAGCCTTTGTTTATTTCTGATCACTAGCGAAGTTGAGCGTCTCTTTATACGCTTATTGGTCATAAGTTTCCTTTTGTGTTTCTTGTTCACTTGTCTCACACATTTTTAGTTGAGTTGCTTATCATCTTTCTTATTGATTTATATTGCAGAAAGATTATTCTCAGACTTGTTAAAATGACAATGAATGCTTTAAGATTATGGAAGTAGGGGTCAACTCTGTTGCTATAGAGTAGAGAGGTGGAGCTCAACTTGGAATATAACAGAGACAGCTGAGGATTTATGTCTAACAAGCAGAGTGAGGCAGTCAGTGGATAGAGAATTACTAAGTAGAGACATTAAGAGTGGGAGGGATCCTTTTTTCTTTTTTTTTGGCTGCACTGAGCTGCAGGAAGAACTTCCCTGACCAGGGATGGAACCCATGTGCCCTATAGTGGAAGCACGAGTTTTCATCATTGGACCACTGGAGAGTTCCAAGAAGGATCCCTGTTAAACCAACTTGACAGAATCCTACTAAAGGCAGACCAGGATGATCAGATGTCAAGAATACCGGGATTCTTATTAAACTGACTTAGCATGATCCCTGCTGCAAATGGACTCTGTACACAGGGGCAAAGAAGCCCGAGAGTGAGGTCTAGTTGAGAACTGAGCTCGGAGGATGCTGGCTAAAGTTTAATCAAGGATAGTCTTTGTCATTGGAGGAGTTTTGTATAGATTCTGGATGCTAATCTTCATTGATTAAATAGATTACAAATATATTCTCAGAGTCTGTGACTTCTCTCTTCATGTCATTTAAATTGAATTTTTTCAAGTTTTAACTTTAATGTAGTAAAATATATCAATACTTTCATTCAAGATTTTTACTTTCTGTATTTTGTCTAAAACAGGTTCCCTTTGCCAAAGTAAAGAAGATATTCTTCTGTATTTTTTTTCAAAAAGGTTAAAGTTTAATAGTCCATGTGGAATTTATTTTTGTGTATAAGTAAAGGACCCAGTTTTTTTCTTTCTGTACAGATAAGCAGTTAACCTAGCTTCTATTATTGAATAGCTCATCTTATTGCTGCCATATGTCAAGTTTCTATATATCAATGTGTTTATATCTAGACTTTGAATTGTCTTTCATTTGTCTATTAACAAATTTCAACCTTATTATCTCAATGCATTAATTATTATAATTTATAGTGAACATTGAATGTCCTAAGACAAGGCTCTTTGCCTTGTTGCTTTCAGTGAAAATTATTTTTGTTCTTTCATGTCAATATCATTTTGGGGATTTTTATTGACATTGCATTGGACTTAGAGATCAGTTGAGGGACAGCTAACATTTTTGTGAGATTTCAGATTTTCTTTGTTTTGTAATTTTCTGTAGAAATGTCTTTAAAGTGTTTTGTTAGATTTATTCCTAATTACTTTGTAGCTCTGTGAGCATTATAAATGGTATCGTTTCCTACTCTATTTTCTAATTTTATGTAGAAGTAAATTGAATTCAGTGTATTGATTTTAATCCTGCAGTATTGCTGAAGTCTTCTATAATTCTTTGTGTTTTATTTGTTTGCTCTTTTGGATTTCCTATGTAGATGTCAGTGAGTAAATAAGCAAGTTTTTTTCTTTATAATTGTTATAACTCTTTTTCTGTTACACTGGCAAGGATTTGCAGGATACTATTGAGTAGAAGTAGTGATAACTGGTGTTTTGTCTTGTTTCTGACTTTGATGGGCACACTTTTAAGTTTGGAAGGTGGCTGGCTCTGGTTTTTTTCTTTTAATAGATACCATTAATTAGATCAAGAAAGTTCTCTCATATTCAGAATTTACTAAGTATTTTTCTCAATGTTGAATTTTATTGTAATGTTTTTCTTTTTCTGTACTATAAACAAGTATGGATAATCTATACTTAGTTTTTTTTTTTTCTTCTAAAATTGAGGAGTCTTAAAGTGCAGTGAAAGACTAAATGAGTAGATTATATTTTCTGGCAAAAATGGTGTCATTTATGAACTCTACAGTATTATTCACTAGGTATCATTGATTATAACATGAAAATTAGAGCAACTTTGCTTTGTCAAAAGAACTTGAGCCAAAATAATGCCATGTGGAGCAGTGTGGATGAACCTGGAGATGATCATAGTAAGGGAAGTAAGAGAGAGAAAGACAAATAGCGTTCAATGTCACTTATATGTGAAGTCTAAAAAAGTGATGTAAATGAACTTATTTACAAAGCAGAAATAGACTCAGAGACGTAGAAAACAAATTTATGGTTGCCAAAGGAGAGGGATAAATTGGGAGTTTGGGGTTGACAGGTATACATTGCTATATACAAAATAGATAAACAGCAAGGACAGCATGGAGGACCATATTCAGTATCTTATAATAACCTATAGTGGAAAACCTATAGTTTCAGTACAACTTGAAAAAGAATATCTATATCTATATAATATATAGCTGAATTACTTTGCTGCTGCTGCATTTCCTTCTCCAGTGCATGAAAGTGAGTCGCTCAGTCATGTCTGACCCTCAGCGACCCCATGGACTGCAGCCTTCCAGGCTGCTCTGTCCAGGGGTTTTCCAGGCAAGAGTCCTGAAGTGGGGTGGAATTACTTTGCTGCTGCTGCTAAGTCGCTTCAGTCGTGTCCGACTCTGTGCGACCTCATAGACGGTAGCCCACCAGGCTTCCCCATCCCTGGGATTCTCCAGGCAAGAGCACTGGAGTGGGTTGCCATTTTCTTCTCCAATGCATGAAAGTGAGAAGTGAAAGTGAAGTCGCTCTTAGTGTCCGACTCTTAGTGACCCCATGGACTGCAGCCTAGGAGGCTCCTCCGCCCATGGGATTTTCCAAGCAAGAGTACTGGAGTGGGGTGCCATTGCCTTCTCCAATTACTTTGTTATATACCTAAAATGAACACATCACTGTAAATCAACTATATTTCCATAAAACTTTTTTTAAAAAAGAACTTGAGCCAGATAGATGTGAGTTGAAATTTTGACTCACAGCTAGTCGGGTTACTGTACTTTCCTAAAACTAATTTTCTTTTCATCTTTAAATTGGCTAATGACTCTCTCAATAAGGATTATTTTGAGAACTAAATTAAATATTTAAAAAGTAATAAATAAGCATAGCTGTGAAGTAACATTTTATTACTACCACTACCATACTACCAAGCATCTTGCTGAGAAGGTGTGGGGATGAAGTGAGAGCAACAGCAGCCAGCTTCGTGTGTGGCCTCAAAGCCACGAAGTTCTCTATTTCAATCGCAGAATAATTGGGCAACTTGATTTCGAGTAGGAGAGTTGGTATAAAGTTGTGGGCTCTGGTCAGGTTTATAAGCACAAATCAACTGGAAGGAGGAAAGCATTTTATGCCGTGGGTTTTCTGTGAAGTTATGGTGGGGTACATTTTGGAGGTTCAGAATTGATGGGTTGCTTTAGTATAGGAACAATTTACAGTCAAGAGTTATGTTTATGAAGGTTTCCAGAATAGTTGAGAACAAGGTTTTCATGGATGTTTGCAGAAAAAAAACCGAATAGCAAGTCTGAATAAAGGATATGAAGGCAGTTGAACTCAGAGGTTATTTGTTTTCCCTTTAAACTTCTCAGTGGCCAGGTACATTAGAGGAGACTTTAGTGCACAAAGCCCCACTTAGGAGGCAATCCTGTCCTCAACGACACTGCAGAGCAATATAGAAGGAAACAGCCGGGGGCTGGGGTGAGATGGAGCGGTGCTAGGTTTCCAGCTGTAAATAGAAGGCGTCTCATAGGTCTTCAGGACAGCGTACTCTCCTTGATAATGTCTTTATTTGCATTGCCCTAGCACAGAGTAATGATTGAGAATTTTTTGATAAAGAAAATAAATACCCAGAGGTGAAAGTAGAGAGTGCTGTAGTAGGTGCCTTACCAGCTATTATGTTTAATCCCTACAACAGTCTTGTGAAATAGGTGTTAAGTCTGTTTACAGATTTAATCGAGACTCAGTTAAATAACACACAGATAATAAATGGCAAAGTTATGATGAGATCCCCTGCTGGGGTCTTGATTGTAACCTCCTGTTCCTTCTGTATACATGCATGACATGACCTTCCGAATGGGAGCATTGCTCTAGTCAGTTCCGATTTCTAACAATGAACTTACAAGTGAACTTCTGCAGTACAACTTGAGGATTGCCAGCAGAGTGAAACCTCATTAATTTCGATTCTACTTATATATCATAACTAATAACGTATGATTTGTTATATTTTCCTTTTAGACTGGGTTGGAGAATACTTGAAGGTGGAAAGTGAAAGTCGCTCAGTTGTGTCCAACTCTTTGTGACCCTGTGGACTGGCATACAGTCCATGGAATTCTCCAGGCCAGAATACTGGAGTGGGTAGTCATTCCCTTCTCCATAGGATACTTTGGGTATCCTCTATCAAAATTGCTTTTGAAATAATTTGTTAGGAAGATGCACCTGAAGTTTTCAAGTTCTCTAAAGAAACACCAAGTTGTTATTATGGAACTGAGATGCCACATTAATCTTACCCATACAACATGATGGGTTTTCTAAGGCCTTCTGCCACACCTCATGCTGGCTGTGGATTTTGTTTGTTAGTGTGAATTCTTGGAAGCGATAGAAGTGTACTTATCTAAACATGTTCTATACTAAATTGCTTTCACTAATCAAGCAGGACTTATCCTTATTTAGAAGAATTAGTGAGGTTTTACTCAATTAGGCTTGATGTCAAGTTAATTTTTCCTCCATTCGTATAATGAAGAATTGCTGTGTTGCTTTGTCGTGCATGCTGATTGATTAAAAAATTGAAAATGAATGCCAATACATTTTTCTTTTGAAAAATGAGAAAAAAAATAGATTCAAGTAATTATTCTGGGCATCAGAAAAAGTTGCTTAGTTTTATTGTGTCCTTGCTTAATTTTATTACGTAAGGCAGAATAAGCAATGGAAAAAATGTAAATATATATTCTATTGCTGGTGTGTCTTTAATATCAGCTTTTTCAAATTTTTTTAAGGTTGAGTTATAAAAGATGTCCATATCATAAACACTGAACTTGCCAAAATAGGCCTTTTTATATCTTCTGTTTGCTCATTTAAAAATATTTATGTGGTGCTATATTCTTTACATGCTACATCTTGCAGTTTGGGAATACTGGATCAAGACTTGGTGAGTAAGTTTTACTCAGTGGATTGCATGATGGAAAATTTGCCAAAGCATGAGATGTTTTAGTGTAATAAGTATAAGTCATGTCCTGAGTAGAAGCTCTTGGGGACGTAAAATTTATTCTATATTCTATTATTCCATGTTATATTTATTCTGTATATTTCAAAAACAAGAATCCTAAATTAGAAAGATCACAAGGCTGAAGTATCTTGCAAGTGAACTGTGGTCTTACCAAGATGTTTTTTGAGTTTGATACTGCTACAGTTCGTAGCAGAACACAGCAGATTGTTACACACGCGTGCACACATACACACACACACATCCCTTTAGGTATTTATCTGCTTATCTTTTCCTATCCAGTTTTCTGTCTGAGGCAAATGTCCTGATCACACATAGCACTTTTATAACACCAATAATTCACTGATTATCTTAGTGAATAAAAATAATTGAAGGTGTTTAGCCAACAAAGGTCCATCTAGTCAAGGCTACAGTTTGTCCAGCAGTCATGTATGGATGTGAGAGTTGGACTGTGAAGAAAGCTGAGAGCTGAAGAATTGATGCTTTTGAACTGTGGTGTTGGAGAAGACTCTTGAGAGTCCCTTGGACTGCAAGGAGATCCAGCCAGTCCATTCTGAAGGAGATCAACCCTGGGACTTCTTTGGAAGGAATGATGCTAAAGCTGAAACTCCAATAATTTGGCCACCTCGTGAAGAGTTGACTCACTGGAAAAGACTCTGATGCTGGGAGGGATTGGGGGCAGGAGGAGAAGGGGACGACAGAGGATGAGATGGCTGGATGGCGTCACGGACTCGATGGACGTGAGTCTGAGTGAACTCTGGGAGTTGGTGATGGACAGGGAGGCCTGGCGTGCTGCAATTCATGGGGTTGCAAAGAGTCAGACATGACTGAGTGAGTGAACTGAAGACCAAATTAAGTATTTGCTGTTAATAAATATACCATCAGGTTACCGTCAGATCGTTGATGGGAAGTGAAATTTGATTTTGCTGTGTACTTGCTTTTTAGATAGGGGATTTTAGTCCCTTTTTGAGGATTTCAGTGCAATTAGATTAATAACTCTTTTCTGTTAGTTGTGACTTTCTCCTATCTAACTTTGCTCGCTATGTTGATCAGTGGCCCAATATATCTAGATCTGTTATAAGTTTGAGTTTTTAGCAATCAAAAGGAGATACCTTAGTGTGTAAGCCTCCATTTCTTTCTTATTTTTAATATTAAAACTTGATTATTCAGTTGGTATTTTTTTTCAAAACTTAAACTTTTTATTTTGTATTGGGGTATCGCTGATTAACAATGTTGTGGTCAGGGGAACAGTGAAGAGACTCAGCCATACATATACATGTATCCATTCTCCCCCAAACCTCACTCCCATCCAGATTGCCTCACAACACTGAGTAGAGTTTCATGTGCTATACAGAGGTCCTTGTTGGTTCTCCATTTTAATATGGCAGAGTACACATGACCCTATTTCTTTTTAAAATTATTCTGTTTGCTTTTTATTTCTGACATCAAGTATCAGAGCATTAAAAGTTAAAAAAAAAGAACAAACTTTATTGAATCTTCTTCTACTTAAGATTATCAAACTGCTTAATGAGCATGACTTTATTAAACCTTTACAGCAACTCAGCAAAGGCAGATTAAAGAAAAAAAAATTCAATAGCTCAGAAGGCACCAGTAAAGATGACTTTTGAAGTGTTAGTAAACCATGCATCTGGCTTGATGCTTTCTAGTTCATCTACTTTTATTATTAGGTTATAAAATACGTATCAGAAAAACGGAAGTGAGGGATCAATAGTTTTCTAGGTTGTGAAACAAGCAAATCAAGAGATTGTTTTACATTTGGAAAGTAAAATTGCAAAAATTCTTTACTGGGAGGGTGTCATTTTTGCAGAAAATTTCTCTGAATTCTTTGTAGTTTTTGTGACTTTGACCGAACTTTCAGTCACTTAACTTATATCTTAAAATGATAAAGGCAGTCTTAAAGTGAGCCTTCTTTTGGGGTAATGTTCCATGTTCTGAATGATATCTTGGTCTGTAGGCCAAATCAGTGAGGCTGTGTTAATGGGCAGGAGGATGGTATTCAGTTTTTCATTCTGTCATTCACTCGTGTATCCTGTGATCACGTGCCCAGTACCGATCTTTGTTCCATACCCTGGAGATACTGTGGCAAATTAGAAAACGTTTCTGATCTCTGGCACTCTGTGGGCACACAGCCTAACCTTATAGGATTACAGATGCTGTGCAGGGAATTGAAATGTGGTGATGTGATGATGTCTGCATATACAGTTTGGGTGGTCAGGGACGTATTTAAGCTAAAATATGGATTATAGGAAGCAGCTATGCATGCAAAGATCAGGGAGAAGGTCAGGGCTGTGGAAATAGAAAGTGCAAAATCTCCAGGGTGGGAAAGTGTTTGGTTGGTTTTAGGAATTGAAAGGAGTCAGAAGTGTTACTGTGTTCTATTTAAATAAGTATTGATCATCTCAAATAAGCACCTAGATCTAAAATTACGTTTTACTAAATGTAACAAATTCAGGAAGAGACAGTCAGAAAACTGTATCTTTCTCCCGTCTGTACTTCAGTCTGTAAACAACAGATTATATGGAGTAGATTTGAAAGCTGGAGGATGGTGTTTTATCGCCTCAGTGATTGGAGGTATTATTTTAAGTGTGTCTGAAGTGTTAGCAAACCTCAGCACATCAGCTTAGTGTATTCTACTCAGAACCAGAGGTACTTGAATCTGGTACCTTTCAGGATGGAAACTGGCAATAGCAATAAAATAACCCATTATTGTAGCAATAAATTACTGAATTCAAAATTTCTTATCTGGAAAAACTCAGTCCTTCTGAGCAGCCTTTTCTGCCTTATATTGCGTGGGCTTAAGAGTCGAATCATCTTGGTTCAGTGGCTTTTCCATCTCCAGTGAGGTGGATTTTGGTCCTGGCCTTACCTCTACCACCTACATTACTTCATCTGTGATTGGATGTTAGAGGGACTCATCTCAAGGCATTTAGAAGAGTACCTTTCAAATGGTAAGCACTCAGTGGTGTTAGTTGCTTTTGTTGCTGCTATGATTTTCAGGCTCCTTTCCTCCAACATCCTGACCACTTGGGGTACTCAGGGGCCAGCTTGCCTGCCAATGGACCAGACTCAGTGGCCACAACTGGGACCCTTTTGTCCCTGGTCTCCTCCTGATGCGGACAACTGGCCAGAGTGCCCTGATGGGTAAGGAACAAGAGACTTTATTGACCTCTATCCCCTTCCCTCTCTCTTTCCTCTCCTTAACCTTTCCTATCCTTTCCTGTTATTCTAGTCCCTCGGTCCTAGACACAGGAATCTGGTCAAGGGCCCTCAGCCTGAGCTGAGGATTGGAGACTGATCACCTCCTCTTGGCAGAGAACTCGAATTCTGGTTCTGGTCTGGTCTGATTTCTGGTAGGGCCGAGTTCCAGTCCTCCCTTCCTGGAGGCCCAGGAAAAAGTCCCATAACGCCTGGGCATCTGTAGGTGGCAGGAGACGTCTGTAAGGCCACCCCTTTCACCCCCCTCTCCCGCCTCCTCCCCCTTCTTCTTTCAACCTGGCTTCCTTTCCTCTGTTGAAATCTTTGATGTTAGTTCTTGGATCTGAAGTTCTGTGTCTCTAGAGGAGGTTTTCTGAGAGACTGTATTCTTGTATTTAAGGGCTTCCCTGGTGGCTCAGAGGTAAAAGCGTCTGCCTGCAATGTGGGACACCTGGGTTCGATCCCTGGGTCGGGAAGATCCCCTTGAGAAGGAAATGGCAACCCACTCCAGTATTCTTGCCTGGAGAATCCCATGGACAGAGGAACCTGGTGGGCTACAGTCCACAGGTCGCAAAGAGTTGGACACGACTTCACTTTCACTTTCACTTTCCTCCAACAATCTTCTTAAAACCGTGTAACTGTCCTTGAATTAGATGCAAAATAGGTGCTGATTAAAGCCTTCAGTCCTTTGGTGGTCACTGGAATGGCTATAGAGGTGCTGACATCTGCTGACTAAAGTGTGATTTTGGCATTCTGTCAGTCCATTCAGTTGAGCAAAACAAGTCCCCTCTCCCCCTGATTTATTTTTAAAAATTTATTGAACACCTCCATATATATATTCAATTAATTTTTGGATGCACAGTGCAACAAGCATGTGGGATCTTATCTTAGTTCCTTGACCAGGGATCAAATCCAGGCCCCCTGAAGTGGAAGTGCAGAGTCCTAACCATTGGACCACCAGGGAAGTCTCAGCTGTGTTACATTTGGGGCTGAAATGCAGACAAAATCCTTGTCTGCCAGGAGCTTTTGATCTGGCTCCATGACATTAAAAAATTGGTAAGAAAACAAAGAACAACAAAAACACTTCTGCACTTTCAGAGTTTTTTTTTTTTTAATGTAGATCAATCAGTTCGGAATTGATTAAGGGACATTTTTCTATGCAAACCCTTCCCACATTGTATAAATGCCCATTATGTTTGCTCTTGGAGAGATTGGAATAGATGCTGCATATGACAATGGTTTGTGAATTTGTCATGAGAAAAAATGTACTTTTACTATTACTTCACCTTCATCTATTCAGACACCAAGTGTTCAGAATGCTTGTAGTGCTACCTACTGGATGAACAGTAATGAATAAGAGGAAATAAAACCCTACCTTTCCTGGAGATCATAGGCATAGTTTGTTTGGCATAGAAGTTTAAATACTGTCTCTACTCTTTTCTAGAGGTATGACTCTGAGCATTACTTAATCTCTTTATACTTCACTTTCCTCATCTATAAAATGGGACCAATAACCTCTTAAAGTTATTGTAATGATTAAATGACTTGTACTACTACTATTGGGCTTCCCTGATAGTTCAGTTGGTAAAGAATGTGACTGCAGTGCAGGAGACCCCAGTTTGATACCCGGGTCAGGAAGATCCACTGGAGAAGGGATAGACTGTCCATTCCAGTGTTCTTGGGCTTCTCTGGTGGCTCAGCTGGTAAAGAATCCATCTACAGTGCAGGAGGCCTGGGTTCATTCCCTGAGTTGGGAAGATCCCCTGGAGAAGGAAAAGGCTACCCACTCCAGTATTCTGGCCTGAAGAATCCCATGGACTGTATAGTCAATGGGGTCGCAAAGAGTTGGACATGACTGAGTGACTTTCACTTTCACTACTACTATTATCATTATTCCTCTTCTGTGCTCCCTGAGTATACCCTATGTCTTTCATGCTCAGTTCCTCAGTAGGAAATTTCTTTTCTTGACTATAAAGAAATACGGTATATGGGACTCCCCTAGTGGTCTAGTGGTTAAGATTCTGAGCTTTTAATGGCGTGGGTGCAGGTTTGATCCCACATGCCAAGTGGTACAGCCAGAAAATAAAAAATAAAAACAACAAAACCCAACAACAAAAAGCAAACAAACAAAAGTGGAAACAAAGCCAATAAAATTACATCTTTGTTTTTTAAAAAAGTATATATATGTATGTATGGCAGAGTCACTTTCCCGTATAGTGGGAATTACACAATGTTGTAAATCAACTATATGTCAATAAAATTCTTCTTTTCTTTAGCTGGTGAGCGAATCCTCAGAGAATCATATTTATATCTTTGAGAGGAAAGGAGGTCCTGGTACCCCATCCCCTGTGTAATTCTCACCCCTCACTCTCCACATCCTAAGTGGAGATGCTCTGCTTTACTAAATTATTGAGATATATAGAGACCAGGGACTGGTTGCCGTCTCAGAGACCAGGGTTAACCCTTTGTTGCTCACTTTCTTCGCTGCTGGCAGACTGCCTGTTTCCTAGCACCTCCACTATGGTCATCATCGCTGCTTCTGCTGCAGTGGCTGCAGCTGGCACTTGCTCTTGTCCTTCTTGTCATCTGTCATCCCTGGTCTCTTATCACTGTCCTGAGCTTCTTGCCCTAAGAAGCTTGTGCTTCTAGTTCTCTGCAAATCAGACAGCCCACCCTCATCTTTTGCAGGCCTGGGCAGTCAATCACTTGTAGTGCACTGGGTGGGATCTTCTGTATTTCAGTTCATTTCACATAATTCATGTCAGATGGTAATTACACCACAGGCAGCTGCTGCATGGGGGCGATTCCCCTGCCACATCCCACCCTTCCCATGTCTCCTCATCTGCACTATTCTGTAGGACTTCATACTGAGCAATGTAGGTATCCCTGCCTTTGGGGAACCTCATTTTTCAAGAGTGCAGTAACAAATTTCTCCAACTTACATGAAAACTTAACCAATTTACGAGTGCCTTCTGAGTCTCTTTAAGACTTCTCAGTAATAATGAGAGTTGTGTGGGATGGGGAGTACATTATGCAGGCTTTTTATAAGAAATGGTGTTCTGCTTCCCGAATGTATCAGAGCATTAATGCCCTCCTGGTCTGTAGAAACAGTAGGCTTCCTTTCAGAGTGGCATAAGTGGTCCATTAGGACAACTGTAAATACTTAATTACTATATACTTTAAGTTTCATTGGCAAAATAGGAGCATAATTTCTTGAAAACCCCTCAGATTTCTCTTAAATTATTTTTTAGGATAGTAAAGTGATATGGTCCCCAACTGAAAATGAGAGACTATTATTTCAGCTCCTAAGGAGCTAAACAACTTCGGTCTCATTTCACAGAAGAGGCAGAGGGAAAGGAAACCATTTTCAAGGTTTCTGGAAATTGTTATTTTCTTTTTAATGGTTATTTTCATTGCAAGGAGAGTTTTGAAAATGGTTATGAAGTTTTTTTCCTGAAACCAAATGACTAGAGACTAAGTACAATTGAATTATATTTGGTTATAGGCATTAAAGAATAAAAATAATTTCTCCTTTCTCATGTGAAGTTTGATTTTGGTTTTAGTGAGCTGAGACTGACTTTTTAGGGCTAGAGGAAGGATAAAGGAATCATCAGCTATAAAGTCCATTGAAATCACTTGAAAATATAAAAACAAAATCTATTGAAATTTTATATTGCATATTGCTTTTAGGGCTTCACTTGTGGCTCAGTGGTAAAGAATTTGCCTGCAGTGCAGGGAACCCGAGTTCGATCCCTGGGTTGGGAAGATCCCCTGGAGGAGGGCATGGTAACCCTCCCCAGTATTCTTGCCTGAAGTATTCCATGAACAGAGGAGCCTGGTGGGCTACAGTCCATGGGGTCACATGGAGTCTGACATGACTGAAGTGACTAAGCGGCAGCAGCAGAATAGTGCCTTTAACTCTTTATATCTTTGTGTCTATTTAATCCTTTTTGCAAGTTTTTCTGTTGAAATATATTTAATAGTATAAACAGAGTCAGGGATTGCTGTATGGGGAATGAGCAGATGAGTTTGAATCAATCATCCTTTCCAGAAGAGATGGCATTTTCAAGGAAAGATACAAAATAGAAAATGGGCAGTTTACAAAACTTGGGGCAAGGTGTGGGTTAACCACAGGGGAAAGTGCGGTAAACTTGGAACTTGAAATGGGGAAACTGTTAGCAATCTTGTGTCCAAAGGGAACGGGGAGGAAGAAGTTTACTAGAACTTGGAGGGAACTAGTTTTGTACAGAAAGCCACTGTTCAGTGGACCGTGACCTTTCATTAGGGTCATAGCCAGCCTAAGTTACCCCTCCAAGGAGGGAGCCCAGGGAATAAATACCCTGGTCCCCTCTCCTCTTTCCCTCCCAGCTTGTGTTAGAGCGCTTTGGAATCCCCCATGAATAGCCTCCATCCCCACTAATCTGACTTCTTTGTGTACGGGCCATTAAGCAAACACTGGGATGGCTGATGAAAGATGCCCAAAATGATATTTACAGTCTTCTTGCATGCTTATTATTGAGACCATCCTTGGTGGTAGCCTCTTGTGAGATTCAACAGAATAGAATGGTATTCACATTCTGCACCTTTTACAAGTGGTCCATCTATATATTTTTACCCAGATCTCTGCCACCGGTTTCCAATTTTGTTCTTTGAAAGTCTCTGTTCACCTGGCCCGCTCTTTGAGCTCTCCCTCATGAGTTAGTGTAGACCTATATCTCAGGCCATTACTTGTGGATGAAGTTCAACATCACACTTAAAAGTTCTGCCCACTTGGAGGATTTATCTTTATCTATATTTTAAGTTCATTGTGAGTAAGATTCTATAGCTGGTTGGTGCTGGAACACTATTCACAGTTAACTGGCCATAGGAAACACCCCATGTAGCTTTACTGTTGTTGAGGAAAAAGAGATGCACTATTAGGCTTAGGTTATGAGGGTCTGAATCAACTGCCATTGTAATTTGCTTGTATCTTCAAGGCTGGTATGGGCTTGTTTTTGATTATAAATTTGATAATGGAATGCTGGTGTGGGCAACTGAATTTGTGGCTTGTTGGATCAGATGACTTCCAGTTCATGTTGGGCATGATCTCTCACCCACTTGATGTCCCATGGGCACAAGGTAAGTCTCTCCAAGGACGTAGGAGCAAGCAAGTCACAGCTTTTGCGATAAAATTGTGTGTGCGCATGCTCAGTTGCTTCAGTTGTGTCCGACTCTTTGTGACTCTGTGAACTGTAGCCCACCAGGCTCCTCTGTCCATGAGGATTCTCCAGACAAGAGTACTGAAATGGGTTGCATGCCCTCCTCCAGGGGCTCTTCCCAACCGAAGGATAGAACCTGCATCTCTTGTGTCTCCTGCATTGACAGGTGGTTTCCTTACCGCTAGTGCCACCTGGGAAGCCTTGAGATAAAGAATGAAAAGAAAGTGAAAGTGAAGTCGCTCAGTCATGTCCGACTCTTTGTGACCCCATGGACTGTACCCTACCAGGCTCCTCCGTCCATGGGATTTTCCAGGCAAGAGTACTGGAGTGGGCTGCCATTTCTTTCTCCAGGGGTCTTCCCAACCCAGGGATTAAACCCAGGTCTCCCGCATTATAGGCAGACGCTTTACCATCTGAGCCACCAGGGATAGATAAAGAATAGTTTAATGGCAAAAGAGGGCATAGCTTTACCCTAACATCTTAGGGATCTGTGCTGTGAATTCTCTGACCAGGGCTTGCCAGAAGGCTCCTTTCAACATCTCTATCAGCCACAGACTTTTCTAATAACACTAAGTCTGCTGGGTTGTAAGAACCAAATGGCAGGAAAACTTACAGCACAGCCTAGATCTTGCAGAGCCCTTTCGTGTCCTGGGTTTTGCTGAAAAATGCAGCCTACCTGTGGGTAACCACTGTTCCATTTCCCCATACTTTGAATATATGAAAAACTCAATTATATTCCATTTTGAGGTCTGTTTTTTATGGCCATTTCCAGCACCAGTGATTCTAACAGGATCCAATAGGAAACAGACCACTCAAAGTAGAATAATTTCAGGAAGATTGATTTATAAGGTGAGAGTTGGGTAGAAGAGTAGTGCCTGAACCAGGGACCAGTAATGGCAAAATTATTACCACCCCTGGACCCAAAGGAGGCAGAGGAAGGAGCTTCTGGGAATAGAGTTGTCTTGAGATGAGCTGTGTTCTCCATTTGAGGGTCATTGACGGCTGGAGTCGACTGCACAAGGGGGTATCAGAGGAATGAAGATCTTGATTTCTCCTTTCTTTCTCCCCCTGAATTCCCTCTAAGGCTTCCTAGTTGTCCATCTTAAATGGAAACCAAAGCCTGTAGGAAGCCTGTAGCAATGGCCCATTCAGGAAAAACAGGAAGCCTGTAGCAATGGCCCATTCAGGAAAAACAGCTTCAGGACAGAGAGCAGGGTGAGAGGGTGGGAAGTCATTCTGAAAGGGCTAATGGAAATTAATCACCATGGCCCTGAAGTTTGACTCTTGGATGTTCCTTTGGGGACTATGAATTCCAACAACACGCAGATTCTTTTTATGTTTCGGTCCTCGGTTCTTTGCAGAGTTCCTGCCTGCTATAAGATAGGTGTTTGGTAAATAATTAAGGAGCTTAATCCTAACACCTGTGTGATGTTGAGCAAGTAATTTATATTCTTGGGTTGTCATTCTTGTCTCTAAAATTAGGATACTGTATTTGTTCTGTTTTACTCATGAGGATGTTGTAAAGGTCAAAAGAAAACAAAGACACTAATATATGAAAATACTTTGTAAACTGAAATGCTAACTATGCAAGATGCTCCTTTACATCTTAGAGATTCCTTTCTTCCTATTGGCAGTCAGTTGTCTGATTCAGATACACTTATTAACTCAGACTGCATACTTTTTACAGTGGATTTTACCTTCTGGCTAATTAACCTCCTGACTCTTAGTAGTTGAAAGTTCAGTAGAGTATATTTATGTCCAAGCTCACACTTCCTTGTTAACAATTTTTCTTTTTTTCTTTTTTTTTTTTTAGTATTTATTTGTTTGTCTGTGTTGGGTCTTAGTTGCCATAAGTGAGATCTTTTGTGCACAGGCTCAGTAGCTCCGAGGCGTGTGAGATCTTGGTTCCCTGACCAGAGATTGAACCTGAGTCCCCTGCATTGCAAGGAAGAATCTTAACCACTGGAGCACTAGGGGAGTCGCTCCTTGTTTCTTTTTAAGATGTCACTGTACCCTCTCACTTTTCCAAAGCTCCTGTTTTGCATAGATTTACTTTTTCTCCCATTTTCTCCAGTCATCTTGATGAGTATGCAGGAGAATTTATTTAAGGATCACATGTGAGCAGTTTTTTGTCATACCACTGTTCTCTTAGGCAGTTATTGTTTTTCTTCCTTTTAGTAATGCTTTATTCCTCTGTACTTAGATAAAATGATCTATGTGACAATAATAACCATTTGTGGCATACTCAGACATGTCACTTAATCATCACAATAATCCTATGGAGTGGGTAGTATTATTTTCTCTATTCTACAGATAAGGAATCTAAAATCAATTCCACGTAATTTTTTTTTTAAAGAGCAGTTTTAGGTTCATAGGAAAACTGAGAGGAAAGTACAGAGATTTCCCATATATTCCCTGTCTCCACACTTGTGTAACCTCCCCCGTTATCAATATCCCTCACCAGATCAGTACATTTGTTACAAGTGGTGAACATCCATTGACACCTCATAATCACCAAAAGTCCATCGTTTCCATTTCAGTCTTGGTATTCTACATTCCATGGGTTTGAACAAATGTGTAATGTATCCATCATTGTAGTATCATATAGAGTATGTTCACTGTCCTAAAATTCTCTGTGCTTCACATATCCATCTCTCTTTTCCCCCAACTGGCAACCACTAATCTTTTATTGTCTCCATATATAGTTTTGCCTTTTTCAGAATGTCATATAGTTACAATCATACACTATGTAGCCTTTTCAAATTTGGCTTCTTGTATTTAGTAATGTGCGTTTAAGAGTCATCCATGTCTTTTCATGGCTTGATAGCTCATTTGGGGGCTGGGGGACTTTAATAAGATTCTGTTGTCTGGATGTCTCATAGTTTATTTATCCATTCACCTAATTAAGGATATCTTAGCTGCTTCCAAGTTTTGGCAATTAGGAAAAAAATACTGTAAACATCTGTGTACAGGTCTTTATGTGGACATAAGTTTCCAACTTCTCTGGGTAAATATCAAGGAGCATCATTGCTGAATTGTATGGGAAGAATATGTTTAGTTTTGTAAGAAAGTGCCTGTCTTTCAAAGTGTCTGTACCATTTTAATGAATGGTTCCTGCTGCTCCAAATCCTTGCCTGTATTTGGTGGTGTCAGTGTTACTAGTTTGGCCATTCTCATAGGTCTATAGAGTTATCTTGTTTCAATTTGCTTTTCCCTGATGACATGTGGTATGGAGCATCTTTTCATATCCTTCTTTGCCATCTGTAAGTCTCCTTTGATGAAGTGTCTGTTAAGGCCTTTGGCTCATTTTTTAATTGATTGTTTTCTTATTGTATATTTTGCTTAAATCTTTATCAGATATTTGTCTTTGGCAAATATTTTCTCACATTCTGTGGCTTATCTTTTCTTTCTATTGGCATTGTCTTTTGCAAGGAGAAGGTTTAAATTTTAATAAAGTCCAGGCTATCAATTAGTTCTTTCATGGATTATGCTTTTGGTGTTGTATCTAAAAAGCCATGGTTGTACTCAGGTCATCTAGGTTTTTTCCTATCTTATCTTCTGGGAGTTTTAAAGTGTGGCATTTATAGTTAGGTCTATGATCCATTTTGAGTTCATTTTTTTGTGAAGGGTGTCAAGTCTGTGTCTAGAGTCTTGGTTTTTTTTTTTTTTTAATATGGATGTCCACTTACTTCAGCACCATTTTAACCTTCTCCTTGCAAAACACAATGCCACCAGAATGAGAAGACAAGCCACAGAATGCGAGCAAAGACTTTCTCCATTGTATTGCTTTTGCTTCTTGGTCCAAGATAAGTAGACCATGTTTATATGTGTCTATTTCTAGGCTCTCTATTCTGTTCCATTGATCTATTTATCTATTATTCCATCAATACTGCACCATCTTGATTACTGTGGCTTCATAGTAAGTCTTGAAGTCAGATAGTGTCAGTTATCTAACCTCTTTCTTTCCTTCAATGTTGTGTTAGCTATTCTAGGAATTTTTCATTTTCATGTAGATTTAGAATTTAAAAAACGCCAACAAAATAACATTCTGAGATTTTGATTGGGATTGCACTGAGTCTGTTGATCAACTTGGAAAGGACTAACATTTTGACAACTATTTATTGTCTTCTAATGCATGAAAGGAATAATTCTTTGATTTCTTTCATCATAGTTTTGTGCCTTCCTCATATAGGTCTTCCACATATTTTGCTAGATTTATACCTGAATAGTTAATTTTAGGGGGTACTAAAATGAAGAGGAGCTAAAAAGCCTCTTGTTGAAAGTGACAGAGGAGAGTGAAAAAGTTGGCTTAAAGCTCAACATTCAGAAAACGAAGATCATGGCATCCAGTCCCATCACTTCATGGGAAATAAATGGGGAAACAGTGGAAACAGTGTCACACTTTATTTTTTGGGGCTCCAAAATCACTGCAGATGGTGACTGCAGCCATGAAATTAAAAGATGCTTACTCCTTGGAAGAAAAGTTATGACCAACCTAGATAGCACATTGAAAAGCAGAGACATTACTTTGCCGACTAAGGTCCGTCTAGTCAAGGCTATGGTTTTTCCAGTGGTCATGTATGGATGTGAGAGTTGCACTGTGAAGAAAGCTGAGCGCCGAAGAATTGATGCTTTTGAACTGTGGTGTTGGAGAAGACTCTTGAGAGTCCCTTGGACTGCAAGGAGATCCAACCAGTCCATTCTGAAGGAGATCAGCCCTGGGATTTCTTTGGAAGGACTGATGCTAAAGTTGAAACTCCAATACTTTGGCCACCTCATGCGAAGAGTTGACTCATTGGAAAAGACCCTGATGCTGGGATGGATTGGGGGCAGGAGGAGAAGGGGACAACAGAGGATGAGATGGCTGGGTGGCATCACTGACTCGATGGACGTGAGTCTGAGTGAACTCCGGGAGTTGGTGATGGACAGGGAGGCCTGGCGTGCTGCGATTCATGGGGTTGCAACGAGTCAGACACGACTGAGTGAACTGAACTGAACTGAATATACATGCTATTATGATTTTAATTTCAAATTCTACTTGTTCATTGCTGGCATATTGGAAAGCAACTGATTTTTATGTGTTAACCTGCATCCTGTAACCTTGCCAGACTTTCTTATGTTTTAGGAGCTTTTTTGTTGATGCTTTAGCATTTTCTACATAGAGAGTCATGTCCATTTGCCAACAAAGACAGTTTTATTTATTTTTCCCAATATGTATATACCTTTTATTTCCTTTTCTTACTGCATTAGCTAAGATCCAAGTAACTTTCCAAAGGACATGGATCTATTAATATTAAGTAGCAGAGCCATTACTTAAACTCACACTCATTTGGTGCCAAAGCCCATACCTTGAATCATTAAGTTAGCTTGCATTCAGTGCCTCTTCTTTAACTCTCATCTCTATTTGTGGCCTCTTAAAATAATATTTTATAGTTTTTATGTTATATCAGTTTCTCTTTTATGGGCATAGATTTTATGTTTAGCTTTGCATATAATTTTCAGCTTTTGTTTATTTGTACTTCCTTTTGCCATCTTAATTATGGTTTTTGGAGGGTTTCTACTTTACTTTTTGACTTGGTGCTTTTTTTTTTTTTAATTACCAGAATTCTTGCTCTGTAAAATTCTTTCAGCATGGTATATGGAATTTGAAATTTAACTTTAACTGCAGTGGTTGCTTGCTTTTACCTTCTTATCAGTAAAATAGAAGATAACAAACCATAAAAAACATTTTTATTAATCATGGCTCACATTGCCTCCCCCAATGCAGAGTGAATTCTGATAGTGTTCATGCTGATCTTTGCAGCCAAAAAAGGATTTCTCTCAGTGGGACCATACACCCTCTTAAATGCAGACTAAACCTGGAAGGCAGCCTGCTTCTCCAGCTTTACCTTGTTTGCTGGTGATAACTCCTGAGTCATTACAGGTTCACTTTTGCCTCTTGCTGGTTCTCATCCCATGGCTTTAATGTTTTGTTTTCTGAGTATTGTAATAACATAATGCAAAAAATCCAGAACACCCATAAAAGATAAAAGAAGAAACCCAAGGATTACCCATAGTACTGTCCCCAAGGGAGAACCATGATTAGCATTTTTATATGTATCTTTTCAAGTTGCACTCAAACCATCATGAGATTATAATACTAAGTTTTACAAAAGGTGCCCACTAGGCATATTGTTATGTATAAATAGAATATAAACAATAATTATTATTAATAGATAAAATATTATTATTAATAATTAATAATAATAAATATAAAGAAAAATAAATATATAAATATTTTACCTCAATGCTATGTTTTAGAAAAATACAGATATTCATCATCTCTGCCACTCTGCATAGTATCTCATTGCAGGTATAAGCCATATTTATATGATCCATGTCCTATGCAGGATAGCCAAGTTCTTGCCTTTTTTCCTAATCTTCCTCCTCCCCTTTGCCCTCCTTCTTGTTCCTCTCCACCCTCTCCTTTTTCTTCTCCTTTTCCTCATTATGCTTATCTTCCTCTTTTGATGGCTCTTCCTGCTCCTCCCAACATATGCCACTCCTTCTTCTTCCTGTCTTCCTCTTCCTCCTCCTCTCACACTCACCTCTTCTTTAACTTTCTTTAACTGCCTTATTTAACTTTAAGGTGTTCTGCAATAAGCCCAGTTGCTTTCTTCATTATGATTTTCTTAGTGCTTTTTTATTTTACTTTTTCTTCTTCCCCTTCTTACTTAAGTTGGGATTCTACTCAGTCTCCCTTCCCCTCTCATAACTTTGTTCATGCTATTATTTCTCCCTTCCTTCTGATTATCCTGTGCTTTGCTTTGACTTCATTTTCATTAATAATTTAGGTGAGCAATTTTATGCACCTTGCTGATGATTACACTGTAATTCTTGCAGAGACAAGCAAGACCTTAGTTCTCTTGGATTTCAGACCAGTGGTGTTTTCACTAGATTGCATTGCCTTATCATGACTGAAGTTAGAAATAGCCTCATATTTAGTGTACAAGTCAAACAAGGAAGAAAGCAAACAAACAACAAGACCAAAGAAAGATGAAAAAATAACGGGAAAGAGAATATTCCTAATTTAACAAAGACTTGACTCTAGTGTTCTCTCTGCTCAGTGACTTTGTTCCAGGTGCATTAAAAAAGAACTGTTCGTGAATGTTTTCCTACTTTCGTTTCTTCTAAGACTTTTAAAAACGTATAACAGTTAATCTAGCCAACAGTGTTATTTGAGACCTAAGATGATTATAAAATTAAAGGAGTATAAAAAACATAGTAATATCTGTACTCAGAGGTAAAAGAACCATGCCTGATATATTAATTTGTTTTTCAGAATTAAAGGAATTTGTATACAGGCTCTGTACAAAATGTCAGGTAGTCAAGACTTGGTCTAGCAATCTTTTCCCTAAGTCATCACAAGTAAATAAGGAAATTATAAATATGTGATTAGGTAAACCAAGTTGGAACAGAAAAACAACCAATCTTTTGAAGGGTATCTTGGCAGTAAGTTTTTTTTGCAAAGCCAAGGTCACTTTCTCTATGGCTTTTCTCATGATTGCCTTTGTTTCTCTTTGTCAGTAATTGTTTCCTAATCTGGGACTTTTCACCCAAGCCACCCATTTGACATGTAGTAAGTCACTGTCAGAACTCTCCACAATGACCTGTCCGTCTTGGGTGGCCCTACATAGCATGGCTCATAGCTTCATTGAGTTAGACAGGGTGTGGTCCATGTGATCAGATTGGTTAGTTTTCTATGACTGTGGTTTTCATTCTGTCTGCCCTCTGATGGAGAAGGGTAAGAGGCTTATGGAAGCTTCCTGATGGGAGAGACTGACTGAGGGGGAAACAGAGTCTTGTTCTGATGGGCGGGGCTGTGCTCAGTTCAATTCAGTTCAGTCGCTCAGTCATGTCCGACTTTTTGCAACCACATGGATTTCAGCACGCCAGCCCTCTCTGTCCATCACCAACTCCTGAAGTTTACTCAAACTCATGTCCATCGAGTCCGTGATACCATCCAACCATCTCATCCTCTGTCTTCCCCTTCTCCTCCCTCCTTCAATCTTTCCTAGCATCAAGGTCTTTTCCAATGAGTCAGTTCTTCACATCAGGTGGCCAAAGTCTTGGAATTTCAGCTTCAACATCAGTCCTTCCAATGAATATTCAGGACTGATTTCCTTTGGAATGGACTGGTTGGATCTCTTTGTAGTCCGAGGGACTCTCAAGAGTCTTCTCCAAAACCACAGTTCAAAAGCATCAATTCTTCTGTACTCAGCTTTCTTTATGTCCAACTCTCACATCCATACATGATTACTGGAAAAACCATAGCCTTGATTAGATGGACATTTATTGGCAAAGTAATGTCTCTGCTTTTTAATATGCTCTCTAAGTTGGTCATAACTTTTCTTCCAAGGAGTAAGTGTCTTTTAATTTCATGGCTACAGTCACCATCTGCAGTGATTTTGGAGCCCCCCAAAATAATTTGCCATGAAATGATGGGACCAGATGTCATGATCTTAGTTTTCTGAACGTTGAGTTTTAAGCCAACTTTTTCACTCTCTTTTTTCACTTTCATCAAGGGGCTCTTCAAGTTCTTCTTCACTTTCTTCCATAAGGGTGGTGTCATCTGTATATCTGAGGTTATCGACATTTCTCCCTGCTGTCTTGATTCTAGCTTGTGCTTCATCTATCCTAGTGTTTCTCATGATATAAGTTAAATAAACAGGGTGACAGTATACAGCCTTGACACATTCCTTTCTCTATTGTAATCAATACAATACAATAGAATGGGGCCATGCTCAGTAAATCTTTAATCCAATTTTCTGTTGATGGGTAGAGCTGTGTTCCCTCCCTGCTGTTTACCTGGGAGGGATTGGGGGCAGGAGGAGAAGGGGATGACAGAGGATGAGATGGCCGGATGGCATCACTGACTCAATGGACGTGAGTCTGAGTGAACTCCAGGAGTTGGTGATGGACAGGGAGGCCTGGCGTGCTGCGGTTCATGGGGTCGCAAAGAGTCGGATGCGACTGAGTGACTGAACTGAACTGACTGAAACTGTTGAAGGTGATGAAGATAATGGCGACCTCCTTCAAAAGGTCCTATGCATGCACTGCTACAGTCAGTGCCTCCAACCTTGCAGCAGACCACTGCTTACCCACACCTCCACTGGAGACTCCAGGACACTCACGGGCAAGTCTGGGTCAGTCTCTTCTGGGGTCATTGCTCCTTTCTCCTGGGTCCTGGTGCACACAAGATTCTGTTTGTGCCCTCCAAGATTCTATTTCCCAATCCTGTGTAAGTTCTGGCGCTCTGTGGTGGGGTTAATGGCGACCTCCTCCAAGAGGGGTTATGCCATACCCAGGTCTGCTGCACCCAGAGCCCCTGCCCCTGAAGCACTCCACTGCTGACCCCTATCTCCTCAAGAGACATTCAAACACAGTTCTGTCTCAGTCTCTGTGGGGTTCCTGGGTCCTGTTGCACACAAGGTTTGTTTGAGCCCTCTGAGTGTCTCTGGCGGGAATGGGGTTTGATTCTAAACATGAATTCACACCTCCTACCATCCTACTGGAGCTTCTCCTTTGCCCTTGGACATGGGGTATCTCCTTGGCTGCTCCAGTGCCGTGCAGCTGCCAATCTGAAAGAAAGGCAATGCCAAAGAATGCTCAAACTACTGCACAATTGCATTCATCTCATGGTAGTAAAGTAATGCTCAAAATTCTCCAGGCCAGGCTTAACAGTACATGAACCGTGAAATTCCAGATTTTCAAGCTGGATTTAGAAAAGGCAGAGGAACCAGAGATCAAATTGCCAACATCTGTTGGATCATTGAAAAAGCAAGAGAGTTCAAGAAAAACATCTACTACTGCTTTCTTGACTATGCCAAAGCCTTTGACTGTGTGGATCACAACAAACTGTGGAAAATTCTGAAAGAGATGGGAATAATAGACCACCGGATTTTCCTCCTGAGAAATCTGTATGCAGGTCAGGAAGCAACAGTTAGAACTGGATATGGAACAACAGACTGGTTCCAAATAGGAAAAGGAGTACATCAAGGCTGTATATTGTCACCTTGCTTATTTAACTTCTATGATGAATACATCATGAGAAATGCTGGGCTGGAAGAAGCACAAGCTGGAATCAAGATTGTTGGGAGAAATATCAATAACCTCAGATATGCAGATGACACCACCCTTATGGCAGAAAGTGAAGAGGAACTAAAAAGCTTCTTGATGAAAGTGAAAGAAGAGAGTCCCTAAGTCATCACAAGTAAATAAGGAAATTATAAATATGTGATTAGGTAAACCAAGTTGGAACAGAAAAACAACCAATCTTTTGAAGGGTATCTTGGCAGTAAGTTTTTTTTGCAAAGCCAAGGTCACTTTCTCTATGGCTTTTCTCATGATTGCCTTTGTTTCTCTTTGTCAGTAATTGTTTCCTAATCTGGGACTTTTCACCCAAGCCACCCATTTGACATGTAGTAAGTCACTGTCAGAACTCTCCACAATGACCTGTCCGTCTTGGGTGGCCCTACATAGCATGGCTCATAGCTTCATTGAGTTAGACAGGGTGTGGTCCATGTGATCAGATTGGTTAGTTTTCTATGACTGTGGTTTTCATTCTGTCTGCCCTCTGATGGAGAAGGGTAAGAGGCTTATGGAAGCTTCCTGATGGGAGAGACTGACTGAGGGGGAAACAGAGTCTTGTTCTGATGGGCGGGGCTGTGCTCAGTTCAATTCAGTTCAGTCGCTCAGTCATGTCCGACTTTTTGCAACCACATGGATTTCAGCACGCCAGCCCTCTCTGTCCATCACCAACTCCTGAAGTTTACTCAAACTCATGTCCATCGAGTCCGTGATACCATCCAACCATCTCATCCTCTGTCTTCCCCTTCTCCTCCCTCCTTCAATCTTTCCTAGCATCAAGGTCTTTTCCAATGAGTCAGTTCTTCACATCAGGTGGCCAAAGTCTTGGAATTTCAGCTTCAACATCAGTCCTTCCAATGAATATTCAGGACTGATTTCCTTTGGAATGGACTGGTTGGATCTCTTTGTAGTCCGAGGGACTCTCAAGAGTCTTCTCCAAAACCACAGTTCAAAAGCATCAATTCTTCTGTACTCAGCTTTCTTTATAGTCCAACTCTCACATCCATACATGATTACTGGAAAAACCATAGCCTTGATTAGATGGACATTTATTGGCAAAGTAATGTCTCTGCTTTTTAATATGCTCTCTAAGTTGGTCATAACTTTTCTTCCAAGGAGTAAGTGTCTTTTAATTTCATGGCTACAGTCACCATCTGCAGTGATTTTGGAGCCCCCCAAAATAATTTGCCATGAAATGATGGGACCAGATGTCATGATCTTAGTTTTCTGAACGTTGAGTTTTAAGCCAACTTTTTCACTCTCTTTTTTCACTTTCATCAAGGGGCTCTTCAAGTTCTTCTTCACTTTCTTCCATAAGGGTGGTGTCATCTGTATATCTGAGGTTATCGACATTTCTCCCTGCTGTCTTGATTCTAGCTTGTGCTTCATCTATCCTAGTGTTTCTCATGATATAAGTTAAATAAACAGGGTGACAGTATACAGCCTTGACACATTCCTTTCTCTATTGTAATCAATACAATACAATAGAATGGGGCCATGCTCAGTAAATCTTTAATCCAATTTTCTGTTGATGGGTAGAGCTGTGTTCCCTCCCTGCTGTTTACCTGGGAGGGATTGGGGGCAGGAGGAGAAGGGGATGACAGAGGATGAGATGGCCGGATGGCATCACTGACTCAATGGACGTGAGTCTGAGTGAACTCCAGGAGTTGGTGATGGACAGGGAGGCCTGGCGTGCTGCGGTTCATGGGGTCGCAAAGAGTCGGATGCGACTGAGTGACTGAACTGAACTGACTGAAACTGTTGAAGGTGATGAAGATAATGGCGACCTCCTTCAAAAGGTCCTATGCATGCACTGCTACAGTCAGTGCCTCCAACCTTGCAGCAGACCACTGCTTACCCACACCTCCACTGGAGACTCCAGGACACTCACGGGCAAGTCTGGGTCAGTCTCTTCTGGGGTCATTGCTCCTTTCTCCTGGGTCCTGGTGCACACAAGATTCTGTTTGTGCCCTCCAAGATTCTATTTCCCAATCCTGTGTAAGTTCTGGCAGCTCTGTGGTGGGGTTAATGGCGACCTCCTCCAAGAGGGGTTATGCCATACCCAGGTCTGCTGCACCCAGAGCCCCTGCCCCTGAAGCACTCCACTGCTGACCCCTATCTCCTCAAGAGACATTCAAACACAGTTCTGTCTCAGTCTCTGTGGGGTTCCTGGGTCCTGTTGCACACAAGGTTTGTTTGAGCCCTCTGAGTGTCTCTGGCGGGAATGGGGTTTGATTCTAAACATGAATTCACACCTCTACCATCCTACTGGAGCTTCTCCTTTGCCCTTGGACATGGGGTATCTCCTTGGCTGCTCCAGTGCCGTGCAGCTGCCAATCTGAAAGAAAGGCAATGCCAAAGAATGCTCAAACTACTGCACAATTGCATTCATCTCATGGTAGTAAAGTAATGCTCAAAATTCTCCAGGCCAGGCTTAACAGTACATGAACCGTGAAATTCCAGATTTTCAAGCTGGATTTAGAAAAGGCAGAGGAACCAGAGATCAAATTGCCAACATCTGTTGGATCATTGAAAAAGCAAGAGAGTTCAAGAAAAACATCTACTACTGCTTTCTTGACTATGCCAAAGCCTTTGACTGTGTGGATCACAACAAACTGTGGAAAATTCTGAAAGAGATGGGAATAATAGACCACCGGATTTTCCTCCTGAGAAATCTGTATGCAGGTCAGGAAGCAACAGTTAGAACTGGATATGGAACAACAGACTGGTTCCAAATAGGAAAAGGAGTACATCAAGGCTGTATATTGTCACCTTGCTTATTTAACTTCTATGATGAATACATCATGAGAAATGCTGGGCTGGAAGAAGCACAAGCTGGAATCAAGATTGTTGGGAGAAATATCAATAACCTCAGATATGCAGATGACACCACCCTTATGGCAGAAAGTGAAGAGGAACTAAAAAGCTTCTTGATGAAAGTGAAAGAAGAGAGTGAAAAAGTTGGCTTAAAGCTCAACATTCAGAAAACTAAGATCATGGCATCTGGTCCCATCACTTCATGGGAAATAGATAGGGAAACAGTGGAAACAGTGTCAGACTTTATGTTTTGGGGCTCCAAAATCACTGCAAATGGTGATTGCAGCCATGAAATTAAAAGATGCTTACTCCTTGGAAGGAAAGTTATGACCAACCTAGATAGCGCATTGAAAAGCAGAGACATTACTTTGCCAACAAAGGTCTGTCTTGTCAAGGCTATGGTTTTTCCAGTGGTCATATATGGATGTGAGATTTGGACTGGGAAGAAGGCTGAACGCCAAAGATTGATGCTTTTGAACTGTGGTGTTGGAGAAGACTCTTGAGAGTCCCTTGGACTGCAAGAGAGATCCAACCAGTCCATCCTAAAGGAAATCAGTCCTAAATATTCATTGGAAGGACTGATGTTGAAGCTGAAACTCCAGTACTTTGGCCACCTTTTGTGAAGAACTGACTCATTGGAAAAGACCCTGATTTTGGGAAAGATTGAAGGAGGGAGGAGAAGGGGACAACAAAGGATGAGGTGGTTGGATGGCATCACCAACTCAATGGACATGAGTTTGTGTAAACTCTGTGTGTTGATGATGGACAGGGAGGCCTGGTGTGCTGCAGTCCATGGGGTCGCAAAGAGTCAGACATGACTGAGCGACTGGACTGAACTGAACTGAACTGAAGTCATTATTGTTTATTACATTGTGCATTTAAGATATATCAACTATTGATTTAATTAAATAAGGACACAAACTGAGGTGGCTCAAATGTCATATGTAAGCAATCCAAAAGCTAAGCCTGTAAATGCCTCAAGGTTACAAAATCAAAACCTAAGGACCGTCAGTTCCTAACATCCAACTAAGCATTGAGCTGTAGTCAACCAATAATTTCCTTGCTTTGCTTCCATCTTTTCTCTATAAATGTGTCTCCCTGAGCTTCCCATCCCCAGAGTGCTCCTAACTACTCCCGGTTTGACACTGCTAGCTTGGAATCCATTCTTGCTTGAATAAACTCTTAAATTATTTAATTTGCCTCAGTTTATGTTTTAACGCTGTACAGTGAAAACACTACATTTTAAAACCAGAAGGAATTCTTTTTATGCTGATAAGAACTGCCTTTTAAAGTAAAATGAGATTAATGTTGCTTCCTGTGTTTTTGAGAGAAAGGGATGTTCCCCTTGCAAATTGCTGGTAGCTCAGTGGTAAAGAATCCACCTGCAATGCAGGAGCCACAGGAGACATGGGTTAGATCCTTGGGCCTGGAAAATCCCCTGGAGGAGGGCATGGCAACCCACTCCAGTGTTCTTGCCTGGAGAATCCATGGACGGAGGAGCCTGGCAGGCTACAGTCCACAGGGTCACAAAGAGTCGGACACGACTGAGGCAACTGAGCATGCACACATGCGCAAACAGAACATCCCTCAAAGATGAAGATTTGCCACTAATGAAACAGTGAAAATTGTGTGCAAGACTGGAAGTCAACTTTGAAAGAATAGTCCCCAAAGTGTTTTGAGCAGTTAAGTGACATCAGAGGAAAAGTACCACCTCTCAGATGATCGCTCTGAAGGAAGCCCTTTTCAGCTGATACATGTTGCACAATTTTTAGAGTCAGTCGTATACTTTACATCTTGTTTCTCCGAGGTAAATAGGCTTCTTGGAGATAAAACCTGTGTTTTCCACTTCTGTGCACTTCTCATAGCATTCAACAGACTGTTGTATAAATTGCAGATGTTCAATAAATATGTTGATTAGCTGCTGAGGTAGAGTTGAGGGGAGGAGAATTAGGAATAAAATGTTCTCCAGTTAATTGCAAATTGCTTCCCTACTTAAAAATGAATTTGCATTTTATTATCTTTTCCCACAGTTTCTGGAATATGCTTCAGTTGGCATCTGTCATTTGATTTTATACAATTTTGTAAATTTTATGGAAATTTAAATTCTGTTTGAAAAAAATTTGTTATGGAAATTAAAATTCTTACAAAGAGTCTGCTGTAGGATTTTCTATTGTTTCATGGTGGAAAGAAGTGTTGTGTAAAGGCAAGCCTGTTTTAATCATACTTCATGTAATTTGTTAAGAGAATCATTGAAATTTAGAGCTTGTAGGGACCACGTTATTATAGCCTAAACACCCAGAACTCTACCTGGAACACAATGGAAACTTACTAAGTCATTGAAAAATAAATGAATAATTTAGTGCATTCTTTTCACTTCACAATCAAAGACACTAAAGCTCAGATTACTTGCTCAACAGTTACAGGGTTGGCACAGGATAGATTAGAATACATACTCCTTAATGTTATCATGCTTTAAGTGTGGATTTCACATTCAAATTATAACATGGAAAGAATTTAAATTCAGTCTTTGAAAAACTTCTTTTACTTTAAAGTGTATGAATAAATCAAATTCTTAGGTTAATGTCTATTAATATTACATTTTAGGAAGGGAGTAGTAAGAATTTGTTCATACAAGTCAAAAGGATTATTTGAAGGGAAACTAGAGTAAAATGTCTTTAAGTGGTTTGTTCAAGGCCTGTCAGTCTTTTCCTTTCCTTTCTCCAAGTTTTTTGCCTCCAGTTTTTATGATTGTGGTTCCTATCCACTATGAAAGACTTTCTGTTGGAAACATTTGTCTCTCTTAACACATCATACATCTACTTCTCTGTATTGCTTGGACTTTCAAGAAGTGTCGGTTATCCCGTGGCTTGATTTTCTGTTATTTTACAGGATGGAAAAAAAGAGTCGAGCTCGTGCACTTGTTTGAAGGGGCCGAAGCTCTCAGAAATAGGGACGATCGCCTGGATGATAACGCTCAGTGATGCCCTCCACAATTTCATCGATGGCCTGGCCATTGGGGCCTCCTGTACCTTGTCTCTTCTGCAGGGACTCAGCACCTCCATAGCCATCCTATGCGAGGAGTTCCCTCATGAGTTAGGTAAGGAGTTCTTCTCACGTCGTCCAAGTCTGTTAACTTCTTGGTTTAAGGGGAGGGAGATGTTTCAGATGACACACTCTTAAAACACCTGCTGATGTCTCGAAGTGAAGGAGCCTTTTTAGACATTGGTTATTATCTTTTATTTCATCCAAAAAGAGAAAAAAGTATTTAAGTAGAGAACAAATCTACTCAAACTATTTAAGTAGAGAACAAATGTGTGAAAACCAGTGATGGGGGAAGAGGTAGGGTGGAATGAATTGGGAGATTTATATATATATATATATATATATATATTCTATTGATTGTTGTTCAATAGCTAAGACATGACTGACTCTTTGCAACCCCATGGATTGCAGCACTCCAGGCTTCCCTCTCCTTCCCTTGGGCAAACTGTCTCTCGAAGTTTGCCCAAGTTCATGTCTGTTGAGTTCATTCAGTCGCTCGGTCATGTCCGACTCTTTGCGACCCCATGGACTGCAGCACACCAGTCCTCCCTGTCCTCACCAACTCCTGGAGTTTACTCAAACTCATGTCCATTGAGTCGGTGATGCCATCCAACCATCTCATCATCCTCTGTCGTCCCCTTCTCCTCCCACCTTCAATCTTTCCCAGCGTCAGAGTATTTTCCAATGAGTCAGGTCTGGTGATGCCATCCAACCATCTCATCGTCTGCCAGCCTCTCCACCTTTTGCTTTCGCTACTATTGACACTGTGTATAAACAGATAACTAGTGAGAACCTGCTGCGTAGCTCAGGGAACTCTGCTTGGTGCTCTGTGGTGACCAAAAAGAGAAATACCTGTTTGCTGCACAGTAGAAACTCACACAACATTGGAAAGCAACTATACTCCAGTAACAAGTAATTTAAAAAAATGGAAAACTATTGACTTAATGTGTTCTTCTTCTTCTAGGGGACTTTGTGATCCTACTCAATGCAGGAATGAGCACTCGACAAGCCTTGTTATTCAATTTCCTTTCTGCGTGTTCCTGCTATGTTGGGCTAGCTTTTGGCATCTTGGTGGGCAATAATTTTGCTCCAAATATTATCTTTGCCCTTGCTGGAGGCATGTTCCTCTATATTTCTCTGGCGGACATGGTAAGAAATTTAAAGATTTTGTTGTATTTTAAACTTGGAAATAAACATCTAGGTTATGAATTGACTGCTGCTGCTGCTGCTACTAAGTCAGTTCAGTCGTGTTCGACTCTGTGTGACCCCATAAACGGCAGCCCACCAGGCTCCCCCATCCCTGGGATTCTCCAGGCAAGAACACTGGAGTGGGTTGCCATTTCCTTCTCTAAGGGTGACCTTTTGCTTTTCTCAGTGTGGATGGCCGTTCTGTTGTCATTTAAAATATTCCAGGTCCACTGTTTTTGAGTGGTTTGTACTAATAGTGATTTGACAGTGATTCTCCTCAATTCCTTGATCTAGGTAGATCTCATTGCTAGAGGATGAAATACTTATTTTTGCTGAAGTAGAGATATCTTTCCAGTGTTCTTCCTTGTGGGTAAAGCTTGAATACTGCTATGGTATGGCTCTGAAGGACTTTTCACCCCCTTTTCAAGAAGATGTCATATTTGAAAGGAAATGACTTGTTGAATAAAGTAAATAGCATTCTGTTACTCCAAAGTTCTAAACAGTGAGAGCCTTTTGAGTTAAAGTAAATTTGATAAGTTAAAATTGAACGGTATTTACTTGGGTCAGTATATATTTATACTGTGTTTATGTTTATGCTGTTACTGTGTATGTCTGTCTGTGTGTGTCTCTCTGTGTGTGTAAGGGAGAGAGTATCAGTGGTTCCGTGCATTTTCAAATAAATCATGGAAGGCTTTATAGAAAATGAAAATGTGCTCAGTTCAGTTCAGTCGCTCAGTCGTATCCGACTCTTTGCGACCCCATGAATCGCAGCACGCCAGGCCTCCCTGTCCATCACCAACTCCTGGAGTTCACTCAAACTCACGTCCATCGAGTCAGTGATGCCATCCAGCCATCTCATCCTCTGTCGTCCCCTTCTCCTCCTGCCCCCAATCCCTCCCAGCATCAGGGTCTTTTCCAATGAGTCAACTCTTCACATGAGGTGGCCAAAGTACTGGAGCTTCAGCTTCAGCATCATTCGTTCCAAAGAAATCCCAGGGTCGATCTCCTTCAGAATGGACTGGTTGGATCTCCTTGCAGTCCAAGGGACTCTCAAGAGTCTTCTCCAACACCACAGTTCAAAAGCATCAATTCTTCGGCGCTCAGCCTTCTTCACAGTCCAACTCTCACATCCACACATGATAACAGGAAAAACCATAGCCTTGACTGCTGCTGCTGCTGCTAAGTCACATCAGTCGTGTCCGACTCTGTGCAACCCCATAGACGGCAGCCCGCCAGGCTTCTCTGTCCCTGAGATTCTCCAGGCAAGAATACTAGAGTGGGTTGCCATTTCCTTCTCCAATGCATGAAAGTGAAAAGTGAAACTGAGGTCGCTCAGTCCTGTCTGACTCTTCACAACCCCATGGACTGTAGCCTTGACTAGACAGACCTTAGGCGGCAAAGTACTGTCTCTGCTTTTGAATATGCTATCTAGATTGGTCATAAATGTGCTAAATGGATGCAAATCAAGGAATGTTTCTTTTGCATTTGGAGCTGAATGTGTTTTTACATACATAATTTACTAATTTAATTTCCTCTATCTGCATTCTTAACTCTGTTCATTGTTCTATGCAGACCCTTATAAGCACAAGGATTTCATCTCTTAGAACCATCGCTGCGTTTATGTTTTTCTTCACATAATTTATAATGCCTCATAATGTATTTGTGTTAGGTCATCACTTCTTTTCTTTTAAAATATAAGAACAGAATCTATTAGAATTATTCAGTTTGAAGAAATAATACGAATAAATGATGCTATATATACTTATGGCAGCTTTGCTTTTTTTAGAATGGCTTTACAAATTTCATCCATTGTATCCTTGTAACAGTTTTCTCAAATCAGGCAAATGGAGTGACTGCAGACTCTGGAGGTCTCCTGAATGCTTTGGCACATTGTACCACTGTGTACATAGCAAATCACTTGGAAATGTGTTTTGAAAAGATGACATTTACAGATCTCTTCATGAGCCTTTTCAGTAGAAGTTTTGTGTTGAGAAAGAGTGGATTTTAAGTACAAAACTTGGGGTTTTAATTGCTTTCACCACCATGAGATTGTTATAGTCTTCAATTCAAAGATAGCACCATTTATTTAAAAAACCTTATGATTTTGTGAGGGATAGAACAAGCAAAAGGAAACAAATTGAAGAGAACAAGAATTAACTATATAGAGACTTCTAAAAACATATTTAATCAGCTATTATCAATTGATATATTTATATCAGGCTTGGAAATTGGTAAGGTATTGTAGATGGTGGAGGGAGCAGAAAGGCATGGTTTTTTGTCTACAAAGAGGGGAACCTGTAATTCAACAAACAAAACCACACACATGATTACATAAATAGAAATAAAAACTGAAATGAACGGAAAACAGTACATGTGATGCAAGATGATAATAGGGGTGTCTAAGTTAGGAAGGCTTAGGAGAAGCCTTCCTATGAATGTAAGAAAGCGGAAACCTCAAAGATTTAGCTCGTTGAAAGACGAGGGAAAAGAGGTTTTGGTAGGCATGAAGATTTTGAGGATGGAAACAATTTGGATATATTTGAGGCCCGAATGATGTGGATGGAGCAGAGAGAGCAAGGAAGAGAGGGAGAGGAGGCATAAAATGAGGTTAATCTCAAGCCACTGATTGACTAACCCGGGGCACACAGTTTTCCTACTCTTGTTGATGTCTGATTACACTGGCGTTTGCTGTTATGCTCTCTGTACTCAAACATTTAAACCTAAACTTGGGACCGAAACACTCACCCCCTCCCACCCCCACAGGAATCTGTAATAACTGTTTTATGTTTGACCACAAGATGGCAACAGTTATCTAACAATATATCTTTCCTCTAGTTTCCAGAGATGAATGATATGCTGAGAGAAAAGGTAACTGGAAGAAAAACCGATTTCACCTTCTTCATGATTCAGAACGCTGGCATGTTAACTGGATTCTCAGCCATTCTGCTCATTACTTTGTATGCGGGAGAAATTGAATTGGAGTAATAAGAAGTGAAAGTTGGTGGTGTTAATGAAGGCATTTAATAAATAAAAACAGCTCCAAAGGGATTTTTAAGCTGATCCTATTTAGTTAAAAGATAATTTTGTTTTTAGCTGTATGTCAAGAAAACTGATTATTGGTTTCAAGATCTGTGAAACAGACCATCATTTGTTGTTAAAAATGCGTTAAAAAGCTTTTGGTTCCAGTCTGAAAAGCCTGATACATGAGATCTTTGGTAAATGCTGACGTTTTTTTTAATGTTTCACGCATATTAAAAAACCATCACAGAGCAAGAAACATACATTCTATAATCATTTTGACACCAAAACACAGAGGAAAATATAAACTAGGCTGTATAAGCCTTTAAATCTCTATGATCAGATCAAATGTTCAAGTAGTTTCAGAGTGTTTCTTTCAATTAATTTGTTCTAGTGCTTTCACACTACATAAAGTACATAAAAATGTGGAAGAGAATCAAAATGTACAAAGCACAGATATAAATGATTCCAAGGCCTTAATGAATCCAGGAGAGAAAGATTGCTCATAGCTTTGGTTTTGTTTTTATATTACAGATAGGGACTTGTGGGATGGCTTTGAAAACCATCTTGAAATAATATGAAATCAGTAAAATTTGTTAACTCTACTAAATTCAGACTCAGATTTTTTTTTTCCCCCTAAGTGTAATGTAAAGCTGATCACAGCTCATCGGCGGTATCCAATGTATTTCCTTTGTCACGGTGAAGAAATGTTGGTTTACAGAAAGAAACTGAATGTAATTTTAAGCAATTTACTTTTAAAAATGAAGACAACTATTTAGCAGAGGATATTTTAAGTAAGTGCAAAATAACAGCTGAATGGCTGTATGTCAAAGACCAAGATATATGTTTTTTATGGGTGTCCAAGAGACAGAAAATATTTCTTTTGTATTCAGCCTATGTTTTTCCTATATGGTATATTTTGAAAAAAAAATCCCACACAGCATGATTATTTTTCTACCTTTTATAAAAGATAGAGCCTGTTTATTCATTTAGTAGATACAGAAATTTGGTCTATAATTGAACATCCTAGCCCCAGTCTCACTCCCAAATCACTTAAGGGAAGATAATTTAACTGAGAAAAATATTTGACAGAAGCCAACAATGACCTCAGGAATTATACTGTCCCACAGGCTGTAAAATTGTGTCACATAGCAATAATGCAGAAGTGATGAATGTTTAGCATGTATGTTAATGTACATTTTCCTCTGACAATTTAAAAATATTGTTTGACCAAATAGTAAACACCTTTGAAACCTTGTATTGTGTCATTCATTATTCATTTTAATGGATAGTTGTTGAGTGACTTTCATGTACCTGGTATTATGAGGAAGAGGAATAGGTATGTTTATTTCAAAGCTATTCAGCAAATAAGCACTATAAAGATTAATCATGTTCATTGAAATCAGTATACATAGAATCTGTTTTTATCATTTCACCGGTTTACAGCATGGTAGCATATATGTAACCTCTATGTCTGTCTCTATTCCTGCCCTGCAAATAGGTTTATCAGTATTATTTTTCTAGATTTCCATATATGTGTGTTAATATGCAATATTTGTTTTTCTCTTTCTGACTTACTTCACTCTGTATGACAGACTCTAAGTTCATCTGCATCATCAAAATGACCCAATTTTTATGGCCAAGTAATAGTCCATTGTGTGTATGTACCACATCTTCTTCATCCATTCATCTGTCAGTGGACATCCAGGTTGCTTCCATGTCTTGGCGGTTGTAAATAATGCTGCAGTGAACCTTGGGGTACATGTGTCTTTTTGAATCATGGTTTTCTCAGGGTATATGCCCACGAGTGGGATTGCTGGGTCACTGGCTTCCCAGGTGTCTCAGTGGTAAAGAATCCACTTGCCAAGCGGGAGACATGGATCAGGAAGATCTCCTGGAGAAGGAAATGGCAATCTGCTCCAGGATTCTTGCTTTGGAAATCCTATGGACAGAGGAGCCTGGTGGGCTACAGTCCATGGGGTCACAAAGACCTGGACACAACTCTGCAACTAAACAACAAATAACAAAATGGTATCTATACACTGCATGCGTGCATGCTCAGTTGCTTTAGTTGTGTCCAGCCCTTTGTGAGCCCATGGACTGTAGCCCGTCAGGTTCCTCTGTCCATGGGACTCTCCAGGCAAGAATACTGGAGTGAGTTGTCATATCCTGTTCCAGGGTATCTTCCTGACCCAGGAATTGGGTCATGCAAGAACCTTGCATCTCTGACAGGTGGGTTCTTTACGACTAGCACTACCTGGGAAGCCCATATATACACTGCTGCTGCTGCTGCTAAGTCACTTCAGTCGTGTCTGACTCTGTGCGACCCTATAGACGGCAGCCCACCAGGCTCCCCCGTCCCTGGGATTCTCCAGGCAAGAACACTGGAGTGGGTTGCCATTTCCTTCTCCAAGCAGGAAAGTGAAAAGTGAAAGTGAAGTTGCTGAGTCGTGTCTGACTCTTAATGATTCCATGGACTGCAGCCCACCAGGCTCCTCTGTCCACTAGCACGTGCAAAGTAGATAGCTAGTGGGAAGGTGCTGCATATATATAGCACAGGGAGCTCATCTCAGTGCTCTGTGATAATGCAGAGAGGTGGGATGGTGGGGAGGGAGGTTTTAGAGGAGAGGTTTTATGTATACTTATGGCTGATTCACGTTATTGTAGAGCAGAAACTAACAACATTGTAAAGCAATTATACTCCAATTAAAAATTTTTTTTAAAAAGCTGCAACATGATATTAAAATAAGATAGTGTAACATACTCATCTGGTGTTGATCAAAATGTATGTGGACTGTTTGGGTGCTCTGTGTTAGTCTCTCAATGTATTGGTCTTTTGGCCATTTTCCTCAAATATTAGGAGAACAGAGGCGATAGGGTATGACAACCCCCAAAATAGAAATTGCTGCTTATTAGAGACGATGGTTCCAGGTAGAAGGTAGGATAGGGGAAACCATGATTAAATTTAAATTATCCTAGGTAACAAAATGTAAACCTGTCAGTCAACATACCTTATACTAAGACATTCATTATGCAAATTGAATATTCTATAATTTCATGCTTTAAAGATGCTATTATGACAAACCAAAAATGATTTCAATGCATTGTATGGGGGTGTATACTTTTATATTATTGAACTTTATATAACAATTGATCACTAATTTGGCAGTTTTTGAGTCCTGAATCAGCCCATCTTGGTCTGTTTAGACTTGCTATAGCAAATACCACAGACTGAATAGGTTATAACCAACCTATATTGAACTTTATAACAATTGATCACTAATTTGGCAGTTTTTGAGTCCTGAATCAGCCCATCTTGGTCTGTTTAGACTTGCTATAGCAAATACCACAGACTGAATAGGTTATAACCAACCAAAATCTATTTCTTACAGTTCTGGGGGCTGGAAGTCCAAGATCAATGCACAGGCACATGTGCGTCTGCTTTGTAGATGGCACCTGCTTGCTGTGCCCACAGACGGAGGAGGGCCAAAGTATCTCTCTGGAGCCTCCGTTATGAGTGTGCTAGTCCCATCCATGCTCCCCCGACCTTATGATCTAAGTATTTTCCCAAACCCTTACTTTCCATATCATCATCATTGGGGATTAGAATTTCAACATATGGGTTTTGGGGGAAACATAAACATTCAGACCATAAGAGACCTCTGTTACTTACACTGGTAAGGGAAGGAAAATAACAATCTCATAGAAAGTAGAGATGAACCTAACCCTGCCAGGTTCATAGCTATAGCGTTGCTCAGCAGAGCCAACGGGAGACTCCAGTCTCCAGGTAGCATTTCATTAAGTCCTCTTGATGCTTAGTGTTTCCAGTCTACCAACCCAACATCTAAAAAGGTTTCTTTACCTAAGAGCTTAAGGTCTTAAAAAATGAATAAATTGGGAAGAATCAAAACAGCTCTATGGGCTTACCAGAAAATTAGTGTAGGTGTATTAACAGAACTAATTATTGATGGTCTGTGCCAGCGGAACATTAACTGCAAATCTGTCCTCCAGGCTCTGATTGGCATCGTCTTCCTTTGGGGCTTATGTTGGTTTTTAGCAATAAGTTGGTTTTTACCGTGATTTCCAGATTCCTTTGTATTTACTTAAGGTCCATCACCCAGAGGAGCCTGGTGGGCTACACTCCATGGGGTCACAAGAGTCGGACATGACTTAGCAACTAAACCACCACCACCACGCACAGTACAAGAGGTTCTAACTGTGATAAATTCCTTAATATCGATGTTGCTACAGCTGCTTTCTCACTGACACTCTGCCTTCCCCCAGTTGTGGGCTGCCATACTCATGTAAGATTGCATTGCCCTTAGCTTGCTTTCTGTGCCGAGTGTGCACAAAGCGTTCTCTCACGGTCAATCTATCAAAGGCTCCCGACTTCCGTGTCTCATAATCAGCATCTTTACTAGTAAAATTTCAGGTGAGCTAAGGCTTCCCAGGTGGTGTAGAGGTGAAGAACCCACCTGTCAGTGCAGGAGACATAAGAGACACGGGTTTGATCCTTGGGTCGGGAAGATCCCCTGAAGGAGGAAGTGGTAATCCACTCCAGCATTCTTGTCTGGAGAATCCCATGGACAGAGAAGCCTGGCAAGCTACAGTCCACGGGGTCGCAAAGAGTCAGACACGACAGAAGCAACTAAGCATGCAAGGCAGTTGGATAAACTGAAAATTCCTAATACCTATTTCATTAATTCTAAGACAGGCATTGCTTCCTCCCCTCACTCCCTCGCTCCCCCATCCCCGCCTGGTCTGAACACTTCTGCAGGATCTGCTGAAATCGCTAGCCACCAGGTGCATTGTTGAGGAACTTACAGGTGTGTGAAAAGGAAACGTGGGAATCTGTACAGCACTGGGAACTCAGCTCAGTGCCCTGTGGTGATCTAGACAGGTGGGATGGCTGGGGGGAGGGAGACCCAAGAGGGAGAGGCTATATGTATGGGCATATAGCTGATTCACTTCCTGGTACAGCAGAGACTAACATCATTGTAAAGCAGCTATATCCCAATAGGTTAAAAAAATAATCATAAAACAAGGGAAAAAAGAGGAAAATCATCAGTTGGAATCTGGGGTAAGGCCAAGAAAATGCCACCACTGTTGTGTTTAAGATTTGATGGTGTAGAATAATGGCTGTGCTAACGTGTTAAACTGACTTTTTTTTTTTCCCTATAAAAACAGCGTAGAAGAAGTGGTGCAGGGCTGGCATGGCTGGTCCATGGTCTTTGGGAACCTGGGCTCCTTCGATTTGTACTCTTTGGCTTCTGACTAAGATTACTTCATGTTTTAAAGTGTTTGCAAGAGAGATCCCACTTTAAAGTCTAAATCCCACATAGCAGAAAGGAGGGAAGGGTAGAAGGCAAAATATTGACACCCAGCTCTTTATCTTCCTTAAAGGTGCTTTCTCAGAAGTAATATAGAATCATCTCCACTTACATTCATGAACCAGATTTAGTTGCAGGCTGCGCCAATGGCCAGGGCAGCTGGGAAAGGGTGCTTTTTCAGCTGGGTATACTAACACAGGCTTCTGTTTCTAAGAAGAAGCAAAGAATGAATACTGGGTAGACCAGTGGTTGTGTCGGGTAAAGACAGGCTTGCATCTGGTTCACTGGGGGAACTTACTCAAGACTGTTCCAACACAGCCAGTTCAGGGAACTGCTTCTTTTAAGAATTCTCATGACTTCTTTCAGGTTAATTCCTTGACACTTTAACCATTTTAATTATACTGGACCACCTGACCAATCTTATATATTCTTTTTTCATATGCTTTTCCATTATGGTTTATTATAGGATATTGAATGTAGGCCCTTGTGCTATACAAACATTCTAATACAGCATTTAAACATTGATATATTTATTTTAAGCATGATTTATACTTCTTAAATTTAGTATAGTTGATAAGTACTTTTTGGACAGCTCCCCACCTCTGCCACCTCCCTTGTCAAGATTTGGAGACAACTTCCTATTTGGGATGTGCTCAGTCGTGTCCAACTCTGAGATCCCATGGACTGTAGCCCACCAGGCTCCTTCATCTATGGAATTTTCCAGGCAAGAATAATGGAATGGGGTGTCATTTCCTGTTCCAGGGGAACTTCTTGACCCAGTAAGGGGTCAGTAAGTCGCAGGTCAAACCGACTCTTGCGTCTTCTGCATTGGCAGGTGGATTCTTTTCTACTGCATCACCTGGGAAGCCCTCCTATTTGGGGTAGAGTATAGCAAAATCTCCCTGTGTTCCCCTAGTAGTGAAAAAAAATTCCCATAAAACTTGCAGATAAACTCCAACTCATTGTTTCACTTTGGAATACAAAAACATTGTAGATATTTAATTTTTGTGTTTAGCACTGATAGTATATCAGAAGCGATGGTTGGTCCTCAGTGGTGACTTGAGGGTCACATCTGATGCTACTGAAATGCTTTGGAGCTGAAGAGGGCCTCAGTCTGTAACCTAACAACCTGGGGTCCAGAATAGATCATGGTGCTGAAATAATATTCTGTTATAGAACCATGATTTTTAATAGCAGGAGAGCAGAAAGAGTAACTTATATGACTTGACAAGCCATGCAAAATCAGACTTTTTTAGATAACTCCAAGGAAGATGTTTTATGTAGGATATGAATCTAGGCCATACTTCATACACCATGTGTTCACAGAACAATACAGTTTCTTAGCAACCATTACCTGGTTGTCAAGTTATTACTTGATTTTTATAGACACCTGGCTTTTTTAGGCACATGCATCGCTAATACTTAAGCATAATATCCAGGTTAGTGCTGGAATAATTACATTTCACTTTTTTTTTCCCAATAAAACTTTAAAAATTAAGCGTTCAAACTATAACTCTTTTAAAAAAATAAGGCAGACCACTGCAGGGAAGGAGAAAAATTCTGAGCTTGTTCTTCTGTGAATGAATGAGTTCATTTATTTGTTTAGTACAACATACATGCAAAGCCCAGAGGTTACAAAGATGAATCTACTCATGTCTGCTCTCAGAAGGATCATAAGTGAATAGTCATGTAAAAACCAGTGATACCACACTTGTAGGTGTTATGAGAGAGGACACAGACAGACAGATATGCAGGCAAATAGTAATTGAGCACAAGTGGGAGAATTCTCTTTAGGTTGGAGTGGGAATCGGTCAGACAAATCTTCACAGAGGAGGTTGTGTTTGACTATTTGACTTTGGTTTTAGTGAATAAGTCTAATTCCTTTCTGCTTTTAGTGAATAAGTCTAATCCCTTTCTGACTTAACCTTTTCTCCCTTCTCATCACTTGAATCACGATCTTCCATCTGTGACTTGAGATGGATCAGTGTTGCAAGTAAATTTACTAAATGATGCTTTGGGGATCACCAGGATGATACTTTTGGTATCAGTACACTGCTATCATTTACACTGTATCTAGTCCATGGATTTCCCTTGACCCAAGTAAATATGTTTTGGTATCATTTACACCACTGTGGGCTTCACAGGTGGTTCAGTGGTAAAGAATCTGCCTATCAATGCAGGAGACATGGGAGAGCCGGTTCGAATCCTGGGTCAGACAATCTCCTGGAGAAGGAAATGGCCACCCACTCCAGTGTTCTTGCCTGGGAAATCCCTTGGAGAGGGGACCCTGGCAGGGTCCATGGGGTTGCAAAGTGTCAGACATGACTTAGCAATGAGAAGGCATGCAGTACACCCCTGTATAGTGTGAGTATATTGGAGGTGGAAGGTTTTTAGATAACACAACAGTTACTAATATAGAGAAAGACCTGCAAACAAGTAAATTAATACGAACTGAAAAAATCAGGATACTCAGCAGTATTCCCTCTGTAGTCCTAATGTTTCTTTATGAATGTGTGTATAGCATACACACACATATAGTATATATACTCATGTGGTATGTATATACACAGGCTTCCCAGCCGGCACTGGTGGGAAAGAGCTCGCTTGCCAGTGCAGGAGATGCAAGAGATGAAACTTTGATCCCCGGGTAAAGAAGATCCCCTGGAGTAGGGACAAAGCAATTCACTCCAGTATTTTTGCCTGGAAAATTCCATGGACAGAGGAGCCTGGTGGGCTACAGTCTGCAAAGAATCGGACACGACTGAGTGACTAAACACGTAGTATATACAGATGGAAAATATATTTTCCAATGCATTAGTAGAGGGTAACTCTGTGGGATTATGAGCTGTTTTAAATTGGTTCTTGGTAAAATATTAACATTTTCTCAATTTTCTTTGATAAACATGCATATATATACACTAGTGTTTTAGAAGAAGAAATCTCAGCTGGTGGGATATGAATTATTCAAGACTTATTTTTTTTTAATACTTTCTCAGTTTTCTTCAGTGAGCATTTATTTTAAAAAAAAAAACAACTAATAAATGTGAGTAGAAAAAAAGGAGAAAAGATCACAATTTAGAGGACAGAAAATTTTAGGAGAGCATAGTAACTGAGATGCTTGAGATCTTGTGATGTTTCTTCCCTTGTCTATCAGTCAAGGTAGTGGTTGTAGTCTCTGAATCATTTCGCTTCCAAACCTCCATAATTCCAACCCCTCACCAGTGATTGTTCAGGCGTATGACACAATTTCTGATACCTGAGTTAGGACAGCATGTGCTGGGAAGTTATAGAAAGAAGAGATACCTTTTACTTCCCTGAGACATTACAGGTCCATGTGATGTCTGCAGCAGCCGTTTTGGCTAGTTACAAGTTGAATTGTGTCCACCCTCTCCTCCAGCAAAAAAAGACATGTTGGAGTCCTAATCCCGATCTTATTTTAAAACAGGGTCATTGCAAATGAAATTAGTTAAAATGAGGTCATACTGGAGAAGAGTGGGTTCCTAATTTAGTATGACTAGTATTCTTATGAAAAGGGGGAATATGGGCACAGATGTACACGCAGGAAGAACGCCATGAAAAGATGAATGCAGAGACTGTGGTGAAGCTTCCACAAGGCAAGGAATGCTACAGACTGTCATCAGACCCCCAGAAGCTAGGAAAGAGACAGGAAGCAGACTTCCCCACAGCCCTTAGAAAGAACTAACGCTACGCCCACATAGGTCTTGCACTTGTAGCCTTGAGGACTGGGAGCCCACACATTTTTATTGTTTCAGCCCCCTAGTGGGTGGTACTTTGTGATGACAGCCCCAGCCAAGTGAAAACAGTTACCTTGAGAAGAAATAACATGAAGACAAAGGTGATGTGCTGAGGATACACGGTAGAACATGGAACCATTATATAGGATAACATTCTCAGCAGCTGAACGAGCAAACCTCCTCCTTACAGTCCCACTTCCTTGGACTTCCTGATATGCATAGTAATCACTTTTTCTAGTCATGCAAACTCTTCGAGTTGCTTTCAATACCAACTCTCCCTGTGTTCCCTTCTGTAATCCAACTCTGCCCGAGGGCCACGCTCCTTCACAGTCTCCTGGATGTCTGTCTATATGCCTAAGCTCATGAGAAATCATGTAGCATTTGTCATCTCTGACAGGATTATTTCACTTAGCAGTGTCCTCCAGAGGTTCATCTAAGCTATCACAGATTGCAGAGTTTCCTTCATTTTTCAGTGCTGAATATATTTCACTGTAAAAATGCAGTGCATTTTCTTTATCCATTCACTCATTGATGGATATTTAGGTTGTTTGCATATCTTGGCTATTATAAACAATGCTACTAAGAACAAGATCCTGACTTCAGTTCTTTTAGATAAATATCTAGGAGTGGGATTGCTAGATCACAGTAGTTATTTTTAATTTTTTTGAAGAAATTTTATATTGTTTTCCTTACCTTTCCTTCCTTACTGGCACCACTGCATTTCCAACAACAGTGTACAAAAGCCCAAATTTCTCCAAGTGCTTACTGTTGTCTATTTCTGCATGATTTCATTTATCTAAAAGCTTCCCAGGTGGCACAATGGTAAAGAATCCACCTGCCAGTCAGAGCAGGAGACACAAGAAATGCAGTTTCAGTCCCTGGGTCAGGAAGATTCCCTGGAGAAGGAAATGTTGCAAATGGGAACACTCCAATATTCTTGCCTAGAAAATCCCATGGACAGAGGGGCCTGGTGGGCTACAGTCCATATTATTGCAGGGTCAGACGTGACTGAGCAACTGAGTGCGCACACACGCACACACACACACACACACACACACACGCATTTAATCTAGAAGCATGAAAACAGAATCAAAATTGTAGAATCAGAGTGGAGTGGTGGTTGCCAGGGCCCAGGGGGAGAGAAGATATGTAGCTCATCAGAGGGCATAAAGTTTCACTTAAGCAAGAGGAATAAGCTTTAGAAATCTGCCATGCAACATTGTATTTCCTGTTAACAATATTGTGTTGTACACTTAAATGCTTGTTGAGAGGATGGAGCTCATGAGATTCATGGTTCTCACCACACATAAGACACACAAAAGGTTTAAGAGAAGAAGGCTAAATCATTTTCTTCTCCCATGATTTCCTGCTTCTGTGAAAACCAGAAGGAAGGGTGTCATCCAACTCTTGTCACCAGTGAGAGCCCAGCCCAGACATAACTCCTGTCATGGCATTTAAATAGCTAAATTTTATGAGAAAAGCCATACAGATTGGTTGGTTAGTTTTCATTGTTTTATGATTTTGAGGTATGATGCTTCAGAGGGTGCCTGATTGTTGCAGGGCAGAAGGAGAAGAAGGTGTTTCCGACTGATGCTCTGGACTTGACTTTTGGGGACTGGAACCTCTAAAACTGAGGAAATGTTGCTGTTTGCAGTCTCTGCTTTGGAGGGGGAGAAGCTTCCATGAGGTTGAGAAGACAAGAATAGTTTCTAAGAGGAAGAGAGGAAAGGAAGATGCTTAATGCCAGTGGGCCTGGAAATGGAAGAGAGTGGGCTTTCCTGGACTTGGAGGTGGGCGGTGGGTGGGAGAGCTGGCCCTCCGGAACTGCTTGTCCTTGGCCAGCCCTGTTTCCCATGCCAGCTGTTTCTGCATCGGCACTGGGTCCCCCTGCCTTCTGCTGATTGGGTTAAGATTCCTGGAACTGCCCCCTGCAGCTCCACAATCTCCCCTCCAACTCCACAACCCCTCATCCCCACCTACACTGCACCTTCATGGGGCTTCCCTATATCTTTAAGCTGGTCAACTGACACCTCTACTGGGGAATGGGATATGGACTTGGGGGAGGAGGATAATTCTTTACACTCACAGAAGCTATCCAGTCCTTGATTTCCAAGTGGAAATCCAAATTGGCTGCACCACTTCCATTTGCACTGTGGGTCATGGGCTTGTATGAGCCCCTGACAACACTTTGGAGTTTCTACTCCAGGATGTATGGAATCTCATTTACTCATTCATCCAAGAAATGATAGTGGGTGGATATTCAGGGAAAGGTATTTTTGAAGGTGTTTCTCTGCTGATGAATAGAGAATGGGAAGTGTCTTCCTTGAATGGGTTATTTATTGAACTGAAATGATCTCTTGAGTTATCCTCACAGAACTAGTGAAGGTAAAAAACTTTCTTAAAAAGGACTTAGAGGGGGCAAAAAAAACTAGATCGTTCTTCAACCTGGTTTTAAAATATAGAACTTGCCATTGCTATTTCAAGATCAGTATAAAAATAGGTAATGTTGAGCAAAGGGTATTTTATAAATATAACAAGTATTTTTTCAGTGCTGGTCCATTGTCAGTCAATCAATAAATATTAGCCATTAAGTGCTTCTGCTATTTTAAATTATATGTTATATTATTTATTTTACTTACACTGCCACTTACAAAGTGGTACTTTTGTTAAAATGATTTTTCCTTTTGAAGGAAATTTTCCTATGGGTAATTATTAAAAAAAACTTTCTGGGATAACCATAGAAATATTTTGTGATGAAAAATTGCTATGAGCTTCTTTCCTACTTAAACTTTTATTTTTTTTAAATTTTTATTTGTTTTTGCTACTTAAACTTTTAGATTTGATCTTATACCACTAAAAACATTTCTCTATAGTTTTTTTTTAGTTTATCAATTTTTAATTATTTAGTTTTTTTAAATTGTAGAAATAGATGTGCTGAAGGGGAAAGGATTTTGGAATCAGAGAGACCAAACTTTTAATCCTACCTCTAATATCTATTTGCTATGAGAGCTTGGTTATGCCTCTCTGAACCTCAGTTTCCTTATCCATGTAAGTAAAGTCACTCAGTCGTGTCCGACTCTTTGTGACCCCATGGACTGCAGCCCACCAGGCTCCTCAGTCCATGAGATTCTCCAAGCAAGAATACTGGAGTGGGTTGCCATTTCCTTCTCCAGGGGATCTTCCCGACCCAGGGATCGAACCCAGGTCTCCCGCATTGGAGGCAGACGCTTTAACCTCTGAGCCACCAGGGAAGTCCTCCTTATCCATAAAACAGGTATAATAATTTCTAGCTCAAAGGGTTGAAAGTAGCCTGCATGAAATATGTCAGGTAAGTAGTAGACATTCAGTCTGTATTACCTTATTACCTCTTTCATTCTCTGAATATCTCCTAGGGATAACGAATAGTTTCTATTTCATGGTAACAAGACCATAAAGCTGTTATTAATAAATAACATTAGTATTAACAAACATTTAAAAAAATTAATTGAGAGTATTTCTTAGGTTTCTCTATTACACTAGATTTGCTTATTTTGAAAATATATGTGTATGCAGGAATACTATTAATATATTTTGGAAGATAAATATTTAAGTAATATTTTCAATTAAAATGTTGGTGTTTTGTAATAGGTACTTAAGATCAGTGGAATTCCTGCCTGGATTCAGATGGATTCACGAAATGACTTGTCATCTTGACCTTGCCTGACAGAGAACTTGGCTTTGATTTTAATTCTTCTTTGATTATTTCCCATTTCTTTGTAATTTGTGCTGGTTTTCAGACATGCATTACTCAAAATGTTACAGATTATTTCCTTTCCTATACTGTCTCTGATAGAGGAAATATGACTCAGTGTGAGAATAATAATAATAGAGCACTTTTGCTCATCAAAGTTTGAAACAAAGTGTCTTCTCACTTTATTTAACTTTCTCTGTCTCCATGAAATTATGCGAAACAGTTACCTGTCCCAGTCTTGAAGGTGTGTCCTTGTGTGGGAACATCCCTGTGCAGTCTGTGTGTGCCAGTGGCTGTGATGGGAGGGCTGGGTGTGAGGGGAGCACAGGTTGTGTCTTCCTGTGGGTGTGTGGCAGCTACTGCCTTTGTGGAAGGCACGGCTAGAACTGGAGGGGCTGAGGCCAGAGCCAGGTGCGAGCCAGAGCTTCTCCTCTGCTCAGCGATTGTCACAGCCCGAAGTGGGGCCTAAGGGAGGGAAGCAGGAGCTCCGAGGGAGTGGGGTTTCCCCTGGGTGTGATGGCAATCTCTGTCTTGGTTTGGGGCATCCCCAGGGCCTGAGGTTTGGGGGCTGCACTTCTGTGCCGATTTCACTTTTCCCTTCAGTTAGAGGCTGGGTTGGAGTCAGGAGGGTTGGCTTAACTCCCTCCCAAATGTGTGCCACGAGGCACTTTCTTGCGATGATAATCTCCTCCCTGGAGCTGATTTTGCTTCTCTCGACTGTGCACAGCTAGGGGCACACCAGCAATGGATTCCTCTTCAATGATCAGAGACAGAGCTGGGCATCCCGGCTAGTTCTGCTCTCTCCAAGCACGCAGTCTCATTGGCAGTGGAGCTGGAGGATCCTGTGTGGGCTGGGGTCGGGGGAGCACTGTGGCAGTCCTAGCAAGCTGTCCAGAGCTCCAGGTAGTTCTCACTCTTCTGCCTCTGTGTTGTGACTGGGAGTAAGCAAGTCTGTGTGTGCACACTCCAAGAGCAGAGTCTTGATTTCTTACAACTCTCCAGTGAGCTCCACTGGTTTTCAAGCCACCTAAGTGGACTCATCTTCCCTGTGTCAGACCTCAGGATTGAGGTGACTAATAAGTGGCTTGAATCCCTTGCTTTGGGAGGGTGCCTGAGCCTGTGGTCTCTCCCTTCTCTCCTGGATTCCTTGGTGGGATGTGGGTCTTGACCAGATTGCTTCTCCTCCATTCCTACCAGATTGCGTGTGGATCTTTCTTTACAGACTTTGTTACAGAAGAGCTATTCTGCTGGTCCCTGGGTTGTTTTCAATGATGGTTGTGATATATGCAAATTGTAGTTTTCCTTGTGTTTGTGAGAGAAGGTGAGCCCAGTGTCTTCCTGTTACTGAACTATCTTGATCTCTACCCTCCTGGGATTCAGTGTTGATATCACCTTTGTATGTGTAAAGATCCTTCTTATTGTGCAAAGTACAGTTGGTTCTTACATGTTTTTAGATCCTGGAATTCTTTGACTCTCTGATAAATGTGAGGGTACCTCTTTCCATAGATAGCAGAAATAATACACACACATTGTCTACAGTTAATCCCCCCTTCCCAGCTCAGCTAAAGAAAGTCCAGTTTTAATAGTCCTGCGTTTGAATACATTGCAGCACATCTGATAAGGCAGCCTGGTTTTGCTGACTTACTGTTTTACGTGTAAGTGTGTGTGGATGTGAATACCTGGGACACAAAGCACAAATCCTCCCCCCAGCAATGCACTCTTGATAATTTCATCACAGAGAAAGAATAAAGGCTGATTAATTCATTCAAACTGTGTTCTATGGGAAAAAAAGGTAATCTACAAAATGTTAACATCTTTTTCTAAGAAGAAAAAATGCTGTGTTCAAAAGGTTTAAGAAATGCGTGTCCGGTAGTCATCCCATGGAGATTCACTTGTGTATATCAAAGACTCTAGCAGTCCTGCAGCAGAGAAGCCAGCATAACTCTTTTTGCCCCCGTTTCTCCTCATATTATCAAACCACATGGTATTTTTTCATGTTTGCTAATTCTTATTTGGATCCCTTAGAAACACTTTTGGAAATGGTGACTACTTTCATTCATTTGTTGTGATTCTTACATCTGTCCCTTATCCCAGTGCCTACTGACATGCTGTGGCTGTGTTAGCATTTGGGAGGGACTCTTAGGCCCCTCGCTGTTGTCCTTTCTCACTGTCATCACTTCCAGCTAGGACAGATCTGAGGATTGTTGCCCTCTTTGTCTACTGGTCCAATGTCCGGAGATTGATATGGAGCTCAGTTTTCTGGTTTTTTTCTAAAGGCGTTTGAAGATAATAGAGTTCAAATGCACCCTTTGTAGTAGTAACCACCTATTTTTCTTTTTTTGTATTAGTTACCTCCATTTTCAGCAATTTCTATTTTTTAAAAGCTGTCTTGTTCAGTATGTCCATATAGTCAAAGCTATGGTTTTTCTAGTAGTTCTGTACAGATGTGAGAGTTGAACCATAAAGAAGGCTGAGTGCTGAAGAATTGACGCTTCCAAACTGTGGTGTTGGAGAAGACTCTTTAGAGTCTCTTGGACTGCAAGGAGATCAACCAGTCAATCTTAAAGGAAATCAACTCTGAATATTCATTGGAAGGACTGATGCTGAAGCTGAAGCTCTAATACTTTGGCCACCTAACGTGAAAAGCCGATTCGTTGGAAAATACCCTGATGCTGGGAAAGACTGAAGGAGAAGAAAGGGGTGGTAAAGGATCAGTTCAGTTCAGTCGCTCAGTCGTGTCTGACTCTTTGCGACCCCATGAACCGCAGTACGCCAGGCCTCCCTGTCCATCACCAACTCCCGGAGTATAGGATGGTTAAACAGAATCATCGACTCAATGGACGTGAATTTAAGCAAACTTTGAGAGATAGTGGAGGACAGAGGACCTGGTGTGCTGTAGTCCATGGGGTGGCAAAGAGTTGGACATGACTTAGCGACTGAACAACAACATTCAATATTTCAGTGACAGTTAAGACTAGAGCTTGCCTAACTATAATCTCGCCTTCCACCATCAGGCAGGTTTGGGAGATAGAAGAATGTCATGGATGAGCACCATCACGGATGGCTCTGGGATTAAGAAGCCCAGGTTCAAATCCAGGTCCACTGTGACTAGTTCCAAGAGCATGTCAATCTGCTAACTGCACCTATAAAATGGTGAAAATAATGGCCATTGGCTCAATGGCTCATTGGTGCCATTACCTTGAAGTAGTTAATACAATGGAGTTACAACAAGGCATCTGTTTCTTGTGACCTGTTCATGGCCTGCTCCACAGTAAGTACCAAACACTAGTTATTATTGCCATTATCATGGTTACTCTTTTGGTAATTTTACTGATTATATTCCCATTGTCTAGACTTACCTGATTCCAGAATGAAGATAACTTTGATATAAACTGATTATATACCTTTAAATTCTAGTGGCCAGAGTTTCTGTTATGGAATTGATAACGTTATTTTGTTGTTGATTTTCAATAGCATGAACCTAGTAAAGAACACACTATTTTCCTCTCTTGCATATTTGAAAGCATTTCTCTGCCAAACTGAACCCAAGGGTAGAAGAGCTATGCGTGTGGGAATGTGTCAGGACGTATCTAACCAAGCTTCAGGAAGGGTGAAGAGGCAATTATGTTAAACCTTCTGGAAATGCCCAATCATCAAGAAAGTCACAGTTAATGGAAAAAGAACCCAGTTTTTATTCCTGTGTTTAGTTTTTCACTCCTAACCATTTCATTACATTTTGCCACAGACAGAAGAAACAGCTTCAATGTAGGCTTACTCGCACAACCCAATAATGGCTCAGAAAACTGAAAGAAAGTCAGGATTATACTTTCTGTTCTATGTGTATTTGCTCCTTGTATATTCTTTCTTGCCTCCCTTGCTGTGGGAATAGTTGCTTAACAGTTTGTTCCTAGTATTATTTAACTGTGTGTTTTAATTTTAGATATTACCAGATCCACAGATTAAAAACTGAAGCTCTCCTAGCTCTCACTTCCTTATTTTTGTAAACAAGACTTAAAATAAATATTTCTATCTCTTCTGCAACTAGTTTCACACATTTTCTTAAAGAAATTCTAGGCTTAAGTGGAATCACTGCTAATCACTACTGGAGTCACTGCTAATCACTATCAGATCAAGTTTTCTGCCATTCCTAAGTTCTCTACAAGGATGCAGTGTATAATTTGCTGTCATTTTATCAATTCTATTTCAATATACAGTTTACAATTACAATATAACAGTGATGTATTGTGCAACTTCTTTCATACATGAGAAGGCCTGCCTGTCACTTCAATACATAAAGGAATACTTGATTAGGTACTGGAATGGGAAAGTCTGTCCACACAGACTTCACACTGTTATCTCAACCAGGAATTCCCTCTTGAACACTTCTAATGTGTTTTTTTTTTCCCATTTCACTACAAGTTTAGCAAGGCTTGAATTATTCATAATTCAGTATGTAGGTCCTTAATCCCTGATTGCTTAACAGTTTTAAGTGCAAAATAGTTTCCATAATTCAAGATTAGTTTCCTCCTGAAAGGAGAAAAGTGAAAGTGAAGTCTCTCAGTTGTGTCCGACTCTTTGTGACCCGTGGACTGTAGCCCACCAAGCTCCTCCATCCATGGGATTCTCCAGGCAAGAATACTGGAGTGGGTTGCCATTTCCTTCTCCAGGGGATCTTCCCGACCCAGGGATCGAACCCAGGTCTCCTACATTGCAGTCAGACTCTTTAACCTCTGCACCACCAGGGAAGCCCTTAAATATAAGAATCCAAGTACTAATATCAAAGATTTCAAGGGAGGAAAGGAAGCCAGGTTGAAAGAAGAAGGGAGAGGAGGCGAGAGTGGGTGGCGAAAGGGGTGACCTACAGATGCCCAGGCATTATAGGACTTTTCCCTGGGCCTCCAGAGAAGGGAGGACTGGAACTCAGCCCTCCAGAAATCAGACCAGACCAGAACCAGAAAAGAGAAAACGTTACTAATACTAATTTAGATTGATTTGCATTGATCATTAGTTATTTTTATCAGTCAGAAATACAACCTTTTATTTATTTATTTATTTTAAATTGTTTATTTATTTACTTATTTTTTACTTACAATATTGTATTGGTTTTACCATACATCAACATGAATCCACCACGGGTGTACACGTGTTCCCAATCCTGAACCCCCCTCCCACCTCCCTCCCCATACCATCTCTCTGGGTCATCCCAGTGCACCAGCCCCAAGCATCCTGTATCCTGCATCAAACCTAGACTGGTGATTCATTTCTTATATGATATTATACATGTTTCAATGCCATTCTCTCAAATCATCCCACCCTCTCCCTCTCCCACAGAGTCCAAAAGGCCGTTCTATACATCTGTGTCTCTTTTGCTGTCTTGCGTACAGGTTTATCATTACCATTATTCTAAATTTCATATATATATGCATTAGTATACTGTATTGGTGTTTTTCTTTCTGGCTTACTTCACTCTGTATAATCAGCTCCAGTGTCATCCACCTCATTAGAACTGATTCAAATGTATTCTTTTTAATAGCTGAGTAATAATCCATTGTGTATATGTGCTACAGCTTTCTTATCCATTCATCTGCTGATGGACGTTTTAAAAAACGGAGCAGTTTGATTTGAAAGCAGGTGGCCTGGGGCCTACGGGGAACTGTCTCCTGTCAACAGGCCCCAGAAGAAAGTACGGAGAAGCTGCCTGTGGCTTAAGTGAAGCTGTGCTCCATACTCAGAAGCAATTTTCAGACATTTTTGTAAAACACTAAGGTTAATTTTTACATGAAATATTATTTGGACCCAGATGTGGAAACAAAGGCAATAGAAACCATTGAAGTGTGGGGGCTTGTCCTCTCATGCTTTCCCTTTCCTCCCAAAATCACCTCTGGGAAACCTGAGAACTGTTAAGTTTGCAAAACACTGACAGGGAGTAAATGGGGCTTTCCCGGTGGCTAGTGGTTAATAAGCCACCTGCAATGCAGGAGCCTCAGGAGACATGAGCTGCAGATGTGAGTTTGATCTGTGGGTCGGGAAGATCCCCTGGAGGAGGGCATGGCAACCCAGTCCAGTATTCTTGCCTGGAGAATTCCATGGACAGAGGAGCCTGGCGGGCTACAGTCCATAGCGTCGCAAAGAGTCTGACGTGACTTAACATGCATTTCCTTGTATTTTTAGTGAACGCTTTGGATGTGTGTGTGTGCATAGTGAGTTGTGTCTGACTCTTTGTGACTTCATGAACTGTTAGCCTGCCAGGCTCCTCTTGGGATCTCTGAAGTAAGAATACTGGAGTGGGTTGCCATTTCCTCCTCCAGGAGATCTTCCTGACCCAGGAATCAAACCCACACTTACTGCGGTGGCAGGCAGGTTCTTTACCACTGAGCCACCTCAGAAGACCCTGAACAAATGAGAGGCTGACAAAGTTTTCTGTAAACAGCCAGATAGTATTTTGCACTTTGTGCCTCAAGGTGCAACATGGAGAATATTACATGCTTAGATAACATGAGAGAAAACAAATATTCAAGAAATTTTTTTTTTACAAAATTCAAAATACAATACTAAAGGTTATTGAGTACATATAACTTTTTGTAATACAAGTTGGCTAATGAGAAAAATTGATTTTTTTCAGTAACATTTTGCTTAATTGGAGTTCAAGGTAGCATTCCTTATCACCAAATTAAATGCAAATATTCATCTGTGAAAACCAGTCTTAGCTTGTGGGATGTACAGAAATAGATGGTGGGTAAGATTTATTGTGCTGGTCATATTTGTTGATTCCTTCTCTAGGATAAGCTTAATTAAAATAGTCATTAAGGGATTTTAATTAGCCTTCAAAGTGTTTTTATTTTATCATCACAGCAATAAACCACTTTCTCACTCCTATTATATTGCCAATGCCTTTCTCTTTGAAAATAAAATGACAATATCTAGTGTTGTAGATAGTTTCATAAAAAGTGAATCTTGTGTATCCTCTTGGTAAAGGATTTTCTGGGAGAGAATTTGTCAAAATGTGTCAAAATATCTAAAAAAGGGCATTTACATTTTCACCCAGTGATTTCACTTCTAGGAATTTAACCCAAGGAGGATTATATTGAAGTATTTATGTGCAACAATAACAGCATTGTTTGTCATGGTAAAAATTTGTGCCCATCCTAAATGCTTAGCAATAAAGTGATCGGAGAAATAAATGATTATAGAGATACAGAAGAGAATATTGTGAGGTACTGGAAATTGTGCTGTGAAACTTTGTTGACGTGGAAAGATTGTCTTAAGGAAGTAAGCTGCAGGCATTATGCATAATATGATCTCATTATTGAATAAAAAATATGGGAAGTACACACACAGAAAATTAAACTAAAGATCACATGCTAAAGCACTGATAGTACTTATTTGTGAGATGGGAACATAGATGATTATTAGTAGCAGTTTAATAATAAGTACTAGTTCTTGAGTACTTAGCAACTGTGAGCACTCAGAATGTTTAATATATATAATCTCATGTAATCTTTAAATTAATACTGTGAAATGGGAATGCTTATCTCCTCTGATGCTTATCTCAGGGAGCACTGAGGGCTGGAGAAGCTAAGTAGCTTCCCTGTTCAGTTCAGTTCAGTCGCTCAGTCGTGTCCGACTCTTTGTGACCCCATGAATTGCAGCATGCCAGGCCTCCCTGTCCACCACCAACTCCCAGAGTTCACGCAAACTCATGTCCATCGAGTCAGTGATGCCATCCAGCCATCTCATCCTCTGTCGTGCCCTTCTCCTCCTGCCCACAATCCCTCCCAGCATCAGAGTCTTTTCCAATGAGTCAACTCTTCGCATGAGGTGGCCGAAGTATTGGAGTTTCAGCTTTAGCATCAGTCCTTCCAAAGAATACCCAGGACTGATTCTTGTAGACACAACAAAAATGGGGAAACTGGGTTTTGTACTCAGATGGATTTCATTCCTGAATTTGCCCTGTTGTCTCACATGCCATACTGGTTCTCTTATTTCCTTCCTGCAATTTATGTTGCTAACCTTGCTCTCGGAGAAGGCAATGGCACCCCATCCCAATACTCTTGCCTGGAAAATCCCATGGACGGAGGAGCCTGGTGGGCTGCAGTCCATGGGGTCGCCAAGAGTCGGACACGACTGAGCGATTTCACTTTCACTTTTCACTTTCATGCATTGAAGGAAATGGCAACCCACTGCAGTGTTCTTGCCTGGAGAATCCCAGGGATGGGGGAGCCTGGTGGGCTACTTTCTATGGGGTCACACAGAGTCGGACATGACTAAAGTGACTTAGCAGCAGCAGCAGCAGCAGCAGCAACCTTGCTCTAAAGTATTAGCAGGTAGCTTTAAGAAAGTTGAAGATGAGATTATTAGATATAATTACATTAAAAACACTGAATTGCCATGTAGAAGACTTAACCAATTCTTGTTCCATTACTGCTGATTCTGGGGACCCCCTTTTGCCTGTCTTTTCTTCTGGTCCAGTGGGCTTCCAGGAAGATTTATATTTTTTATTTTTAAAACTTTTGTTTATTTATTTTTACATGTGTTTTTATTGTAGTGAAAGTCATTTAATGTATAACATACTATTTTAATTATATGTAACTGCACAGTTCAGTAGCACTAAGAACATTCACATTGTGCAGCTCTCACGATCATTCATCTCCTGAATTTTTCACCTTCCTAAACTAAAACTCTGTCCCCATTAAACACTAACTCCTCTTCCCCCTCAGCACACCCCCACCCCCCCAGCCCCTGACATCTACCAATGTACTTTTCGATTCTATGAATTTGGCTATTCTAGACACTTTATATAAATGGAATCAAACAATATTTGCCTGCATCTACTATATATTGGAATGCAATTTTAAGGTTAATATATGACCTACAAAGAGATTGTGCCTTCTTCCTCTCCCCACCCATGCCATACAGTAGTTTCTTATTAGTTATCTATTTTATACTTAGTAGTGTAGATATGTTAATCCAAACCTCCCAATTTACCATACCCTTACTCTCCACCCTTGGTGTCCATCAGTTTTTTTTTTTTCCTCTATGTCTGTGTCTCTCTTTCTGCTTTACAAATAAGTTCATCTGTACTATTTTCTAGATTACATATATATCCATGAAGATTTAGAAGGGCAGCAGTCATTAGACTACTGCAAAGAATGGGCATTCCAGTTGCCTCTAAGCCTATAACCAAGCCAAGAAATATATGTTTCTCTCTAAGATGAAGAGTTGTTGTGGTTCAGTTGCTAAGTCGTGCCCAACTCTGCAACCCCATGAACTGCAGCATGCAGGGCTCCTCTGCCCTGAACTGTCACCTGGAGTTTGCTCGAGGTGGAAATGACAACCCACTCCAGTATTCTTTCCTGGACAAGACAAGAACAGTATGAAAAGATGAAGAATAATCTTCCATACTTTAATGGTAAATTCCTTAACTCCAAGAGACAATCGGGCGCTAAAGGCTGTTTGTAATCAGTGCAAAAAGTGGGAGTAGTTATCAGTTGGTGACCGAGAGCCTCTCCCTCCTTTCTCCCCTATTCCCTGCCCCGACTCCATACCACATTCCTTCAAAAGTGAACAGGGATAGTATTGGTCCAGGAGGGAAGTGTTAATTTATTCAAATTGAAATTAAGAGCTTATTTAATAATGTGTCCACCAGAAATAAATTATCACCTGGATTTCAGCTTCATGTTTTTTTTCTCTGTATGCTAGGCTACAGACACTATAAAAATGATGGCTATTAAACTCCGACATTTTCCATTCACTGAACAAGATGAACTGTTCTTTCTTGCTAAATTACTCTTTAAGATAATCAGTCCTGTCACCAAAGGTCTCTGATCATCTTACCACTTTGGTTTGTGTGATTACTGGGTTACAGAGCACAGTCAATATGATCAATTCTTTTTCTGACCTGTTTTGTCACATCTTTTGTTCCCAGCTCCTTGAAAACAGAATGATGGGTAAATTCATCTTTCTTATGAATTGTAAAGAACCATCATTTTATTTATTGAATGTAGTTAAAATGGCCTATGGTGAAATGATTCCAGAACAATATAGACAGGTAGGGTCATATAAAGTTGTTACGAGAGACCCAAGAAAATCCTTGAAACACTGGTAAATTTAAAGTCATTATAAATATAGGTACTGAATTGAGAATTTAATGGTCATTATTGACAGAATCATTTTGGAGTGGGCAAAATATCAAATACAGTTCAGTTCAGTTCAGTTGCTCCGTCGTGTCTGACTCTTTGCGACCCCATGAATTGTAGCACGCCAGGCCTCCCTGTCCATCACCAACTCCTGGAGTTCACCCAGACCCACGCCTATGGAGTCAGTTATGCCATCCAGCCATCTCATGCTCGGTCATCCCCTTCTCCTCCTGCCCCTAATCCCTCCCAGCATCAGAGTCTTTTCCAGTGAGTCAACTCTTCACATGAGGTGGCCAAAGTACTGGAGCTTCAGCTTTAGCATCATTCCTTCCAAAGAAATCCCAGGGCTGATCTCCTTCAGAATGGACTGGTTAGATCTCCTTGCAGTCCAGGGGACTCTCAAGAGTCTTCTCCAACACCACAGTTCAAAAGCATCAATTCTTCGGCGCTCAGCCTTCTTTACAGTCCAACTCTCACATCCATACTGGAATGTTAATAAATAGTTAAGTACAGTAATTGGGTATGATGTGAGGCATAAAGGGAACTCTGATTTAATGGTAGCTCTGGTTTCTTTTTAGTTCACATTCATTCATCCATTAATTCAGGCAGTGAGGACACAGAGCTAAGCAGGACAGGCCCAATCCTATTCCCATAGAGCCTAGAATTTCCCAGATGGGTGCCAAACATCTTGTAGTGCATGTGACTTGGGGTCTTCCACACATCATGAGGATGTATAACTGTCCCACCCCTCACTTGCATGGACATAATCATGGTGAATTTGAAAATAAAAGACAGAGGACAATAGAAAGAGTTGACTTTTCCAGCTGTATAAAATTTAGATTATCCTATTCAAAAAAGACTCCAATGTGACTGATTAAGACTAAAGGGGAAATTCTAGCCTATATTTTCATAGTATTTTTAAACGGAGTTTTAATTCTCAAGTGAAATGGCTCAAAATGATGGCGAGGCGTGGATGTCAACAGTAAGGTTGTCCTGTCTCTGCTGGTTTTGCAAGACAGCATAGTGACTTATTGTTTGAGTTAAGCATGTAATTTTTTCAGTTCAGTATGTTTATCTTATTATAAAAGTAACATTCAATAGAAGGATAATTTTCAAAGATAATGCTTTAAAAAGGAATTAAGAAAAATTTCTTACCTTTCTCACTAACATGAACATTTCCTTTATCAATTCTTCAAGAATCTTGGCCTGGAATTATAACATTTTCCCAAGTAATTGGATCTTGACCCTCTTGTAGCCGAGTGTCAAAGTGATCCAGGTTGTCTTTTATCAGTTCTATTCAATTAATTTCTGCATGAAGAACAATTAACCTCTGATTTCAGAAGCTTTGTCCTCTTATTTTTTGCACAGTCTCAGAGGACAAAAAATAAGGAACTTATTCTAGGTCTGGGGAGTTCAGATTCTTCTGTGGCTATGGCTTCTTGAAGAAGGATGGACCCAGTTTACTTTTTATTGGAGCAAAGGAGAGTGAATGACTGTTGAGCAGGCAAGCTGTGGTATGTGCCAAAGTTGGTTTTGGCAAGTTGAAGTTATCGATTCTGGTAAAAATTTTTTTTCCTCTTACATCTGTTAAAAATTCTTCTCACTTCACAGTATTCTGATTCTTTGGTTAATTGGTGGATGGATCCTGAAGAGATTTTTTAAAGGCAAATATGGAATAATAATAATTATGAAACTAGTATATGCTTGGAAATATTTACTTACCATTATAGCTCATAGACCAAGTCTTTTAATCAATTAGTCAGTCGATCAAAGGATCAACAAAAGAGACACAGGCGGTCCCTGAAATGGCATCATATGTGGCAACATGTTTCCATAGAGACATGCTATAATTAGGGGAACTATAAAGACCTATTATCAATGCCTTACACATGTGACTAAATAGGCCATAAACAAGCCTATTCACTTGAATATAAGCTTGTAAGATACTTAAAATGTAACAACAATATGCTTAAGTCTTATAAAATGGGCATTGATATTAACTTCTGTTACCAATTTTATATTTCAAAAAAGTTGTAAGAGATACCTGATGTATCACTATGGATAAGATGAGGAAGAACTGGTTGCGTCTGTGATGGCAGGTGGTATATACGAAATCAGTGTGGCTATGAGTCTTGATTTTTTCTAAATGCCAGCCTATACCTCTCTCAGCTTCCTTGAGTCACTGCCCAGAAACCAATGGATGAATGGGAAATACAGCAAGATGTGAAGCAGAGTGTTAACAGAAGCCATGAATGAAAACACATGATTTGTGAAGAAGCAGGACTGACTATAAGCATTCCTATAATTCATATAATTATATGATTCATATAAAATATCCTGACTGTCTGAGCTGTAAGACCCTTTCTTGGTTAATCTGGGTTTGATTTCTTTTACCATTAGTAAATCATATGAAATATGCCATATGGTTTTGAACTAAAATTAATTCAGCTTTGAGAAATTTTGTTATCATCCTTTCTTTGGTATAAATATCAAAGACTTCAAAAGCTCGAGATTGAGAATGATTTATTTTGATTTGCATTTAGCATAGTTTTGGTAGGAATAAACTTAGAAAGAAAGGAAAGGAAAGGAAAGTGAAGTTGCCCAGTCGTGTCTGACTCTTTGCAACCTCATGGACTGTAGCATACCAGGATCCTCCATCCATGGGATTTTCCAGGCAAGGGTACTGGAGTGGGTTGCCATTTCCTTTTCCAAAGGATCTTCCCAACCCAGGAATTGAACCCGGGTCTCCCACATTGCAGGCAGACGCTTTACCATCTGAGCCACCAAGATGTTAGCTTAAATCACACCACAAAGATTTTTATAGCATAGAATAAAGTATGGAGGCTGGAATGAATGAGGTATTTTAAAAATATACCTCACTGTCTTATAAAGTGAAAGACCGATAGATTTAGCAACAAACCCTTCAAGATTGACATCTAGCAGGCAGGGGCAATAGTCATGACTCAGCCTGCTGAGAAAAAATGAAAAATACTCAAACTGACTTTTGTCAAGATTAGAAGAGAAATTTCTAAAGTGAATTGGAAATCTTTTTATGATGGCTAGTTCAGATTTTTTTTAAATTAGACTCTTAAACTTATATTTTTTCTCAGTATTTAGGCCATAGTGGCTGACTAGCCCCCCTTGCTTTCATCAAGGTGACCCTTATGCCACTGGCAGTCATTATATTTCCCAAGTCCATTTCTTTCTAGGTTCCAGGACCACAGCAAGTTCTCATCCTTCTCCTCAAACTTCCAAAGCTGTTCACCTCTCCCACTTCTTATAGATGAGCTTATTTCCTGTTTCATTGAGAAAAAAAGCAGACAGCAAGGACTTCCATAAGCTGTCACAACCACGTCTACACAGCTATGTGCCTCTGCTTTCTCTCTTAATGTTGTATATGAATAATCTGTTATGAAAAAAAAAAAACTTCTAATACCTCCATTAGTTTCCTATTAGATCTCACCCCGTGTCCTCTATTCAAGGACACTGCTCAGCAACTCTTCCCTCCTGTCCTTTGTAGTCAAACCCTTTCTACGCAAAGCTTTTCTTAGATTTCAAATATTTCTTTAAAGTTTCATATTTTAAAAAAAGAAAGGAAGAAAGTGTAGGAAAAAGTCACTTTTCAAGATCTTCCATTAGGTAAAGACTTGAATCTTTTATATTGATCCTCTCCAATTCCTCTTTTCTCTCCTGAATTCAATAAAATCAAAATTTTAATATCACAAGTACATCTAACTGCTCTAGGGCATATCATCATTCATATCAACTCCCAATCCTCATGGTACTGATCTCTGAGCATTTGACATTGCTGATTATTCCCACCTCTTTGAAATGTGTTCATCACTTGGCTTCAAGGATACTCCTACTACCTCATCAGTCACTCCTCCTCAATCTCTTTGATGGTTCCTATTCAGTTCTGATCTTTAAATGTTAAAGTGCACCCGTATTTAGACCCCAAACTTCCTTTTTCTATTTACATTCACTCCTTAGGAATATCATCTAGCTTGGTGATTCACACATTTATACCTCCAGCTCAGGTATCTCTTTTGCATTTCAGATTGTTTGATACAACTGTCTACTTGGCATTGCCCCCTGGATGTCTAGCAGATGATTTAATATTACCATGTCTCAACACCTGCTTCTCTCAGTCTTCCACATCTAGTAAGAGGCAGCTCTATCTTTTCAGTTTCCCAGATAAAGAACCATGATTCTTTTCTTTCTTGAGTCCATATCTGATTCTTCCACAAATCTTTTTGGTTCTGCCTTGAAAAATTTTCCAGAGTCTTACTATTTCTTTTGCCATCACAACTGTCATTCTAGTCTTATTCAGTATCATTTCACTCCTGAAATACTGGAATGTCTTCTACCTGGTTTCTTTTTTTCTGTCATTGTCTATTGTACAGTCTGTTCTCAATCAGATGCCAGAATGATCCTTTTAAATCTAAACCAGCTCATGTAATTTTTCTGTGCAAAATCTTCTCGTAGGATCTTCCCATTTTATTTGGAATAAAAGTCAAAGGTCATGATATGTGCCCCCTCTGCCCGAATGATTATGTCTCATCTCATCTCCCGCTACTCTCTCCATCTTCCACTCCCTTCCAGACACAAGGGACTTGGGGACATTCTTCTGACAGGTCAAGAATGCTTCTGCCTCAGGGCACTTGCACTTGAAATTTCTTCTGCCTTGACTATTTCCCATCAATATGTGTAAGATTTGCTCCCTCATTATGTTCAGAGTTTTACTCAATTGTTATCTTCTTTTTTAAGGTCTTCTTATAAATCAGTTATTAAAACCTGCAACCATGTCATTCCTTGGAGAAGGCAATGGCACCCCACTCCAATACTCTTGCCTGGAAAATCTCATGGACGGAGGAGCCTGGTGGGCTGCAGTCCATGGAGTCGCTAAGAGTCGAACACGACTGAGTGACTTCACTTTCACTTTTCACTTTCATGCATTGGAGAAGGAAATGGCAACCCACTCCAGTGTTCTTGCCTGGAGAATCCCAGGGATGAGGGAGCCTGGTGGGCTGCCGCCTATGGGGTCGCACAGAGTCGGACACGACTGAAGCGACTTAGCAGATGTCATTCCTGGCTTTATATTTTTTGGTAGCACTCTTGTCACTATCTGACATGGCAGCTATTTGACTTCACTTTTATTGTCTGTCTTTCTTTCTAGAATGTAAACTCTATGATGGCAGGGATTTTGGACTTTCTTGACTCCAGCACATTGAGCACCACCTTGTACTTAAAAGGTGCTTGGTAAACATTTGAATTTCTGAGTGTATGATACAATTGGATGGGCATCCAAATGTAATTTGCATAGCTTTTCAGAAAGTCTGAAATAAATCAGTGATTTGAAGCATTAGGTTTCTGTCTTTTAACATAATAATTCTATCTTATAAAAAGTAAAAGATATTCTTTATGCTAATTAGATGGGCATTACTATAAGAGGTGAGGTGATGTAAGGAATGAAATAAAATGAGTGAAACCAAAGGTTACATTTGTTGTGAATTTATAGTCATTATTTTCCAAAATAGATATTTGTTCCCTTTCAATTCCCTATGTTTTTTTTCGGTTTCAAAACTGGATTATCTCTGCAGGTCATTGTAGAAAAGTAGAATCTGTCACATTTATAAATGATCTTTTGAATGCCAGCATAAACAGCAGAGTGAAGGAAAGTTAGCTCCTTAGATTTTTGAGTAAATCCCAAGATCTGCAAGAGTGGTTTCCAAGTGTAGGGTGCAGAAGTGTGCCCTGAGGCTGTCATTCAAGACAGCTTCCTTGGCTCCACTCCAGTCTGGCTCTGCTAGAGGGAATCTGTGCTGTGACGTTGTCCCCAGGGATCCTGAGGCAGAGTTCCATGGGATTGGCTTTGAGATGCTGCTCTGGTCTCTCAAAAGATGTTCAGTATCTTTCCTAGAAATCAAGCAAAGCCTTATGGTAAGAAGAAAAGTATCACGAATTTCACTCCTAAGGAGACCAATTAATTATCCTGCTATGAATTGTGGCTTGTCTGCCAAGTGTCCCTTATCCCCAGGTGCCATAAGGGCTGTGGCGTCCTAGGTGGGGGGAATGAGTAATTTAAATTAACCTATGCTTTATCAATATTAACCTATCACCCTCACTAAAAAAAACAATTCTAAGGAAATGTCACATAACTATAGATGGTTAGAATCACTTCCCGGCCATGTTTGCTGATTTATCATCCACAAAATGGTGACTTTTTTTTTTTTTTTTGTCTTAGCACTTTTGTCTCCTTGCTCCTTTCTTTATCCTAAGGGAATTAGGTGATTACAAGGGTCAGAGTATGAAACCCTGTTACCATGGAGACCAGAAGCTACTTAGCTCCTGTTCAGGCTGCTTTTCCCTCCTCTCTAACCAGCTGTTATTGCACCAAAGAATTTTTACCAAGTGGAAATATGAACCTTTGAAATCTTTCCTTTAGCTTTAGTTTGTATGTGAGAGGAATGCCACCAAATGCTTTTCATTAGTTTGAGACAAAGTGCTAAGAAAACGTTGGGTTTGGAGTGGTGAAAATTCCTGTCACCATGGTGTTTGGTTTTTGGATTTGTAGTTATTTTGTGTTGAGCTTTTGGTTAGCATTTTATAATCATGAATGGGAAGACANCCCTATGGTCTATAGTCCACCAGGCTCCTCTGTCCATGGGATTTCCCAGGCAAGAATACTGGAGTGGGTTGCTATTTCTCCAGGGAATGTTCACAACCTAGAAATTGAACCCACATCTCCTGCATTGGCAGGTGGATTGTTTACCACTGAGACACCAGGGAAGCCCAAATGTAGGGTACGGTAGGGAAAATCATTTGTTACCAGTTAGTTTTCTTCACTTAACATTTTCCCTGGATCGTTTGCTTTCTATTTTCCTCCCATATGCTCCCAGCCCTCCTTGTATTGCTTAAATCTAGTCATGTGCACCACTGAAGCTCTGTCTCACGTTCCCAAGCGTCTTGCGTGTGCTTAGTCTTTGTGACAACAGCGTTCTTTGCATGTCACTGCCATGGGAGAGTGCTGTATGCCCCTCATCTTTTGCTGTCAGTGCAGCTTGAAATCAGATACTCTATTGTGCAGACACAGGCAGGAATGCTGTGTCCTGTTCAGCCTCACTGAACTTCTTCCAGGGAGCGGGAACAGTCCTGCTTCTAAATGACTTGATGCCCTGTGTCAGGCAGATCTGTTTGTTTTAGTTGCTAAGTCCTCTCCAACTTTTTTATGACCCCATGGGCCATACATAGCCCGCCAGGCTCCTCTGTCCATGGGATTTTCCAGCCTGGAAGACTGAAGTGGGTTGCCATTGCCTTCTCCAGGGGATTTTCCCAGCCCAGAGACTGAACCTACATTTCCTGCATTGGGAGGCAGATTCTTCACCACTGAGCCTGTCAGACAGATTAGGTTAACAAAAATATTTCTAAACTACCAGGAGTTAGAGGAACATAAGCTTTGTTGCTGCTTTCATCTATTGCTATTATCAAAAATCTCAAAATACACTTCTCTTTCATTTATGCCCCAGACTCACCTTGACATTCTGGAAAAAAGTGTGAACCGCAAGCAGGTCTACTTCCGACAGGAGGTTCTCTGCCAGACGCTAGGAGGGAATTCCTGTCCATTGGTGACCATCACGGCCATGCCGGAGTCTGACAGTGCTGACCACCTGGAGCAGTTCCGTGAGTAATCACATACCTTATTTGAAGATTTGGTGGTGATGGTGGTCTGGGAGGTCCCCTTAGTCTTGGAAGCCCTCTGTCCCTTTGAGGTCAGAAATTCCACAAAGGGTTGGGTACTGGTGTACCTTTGTAGAAATACACCCCAACTCTTCTTGCTTTGTTTTGTTGGTCAGTTGCTAAGTTGTGTCCAACTCTTTGTGACCCCTTGGACTGTGACACAACCTGGAGCAGTTCCGTGAGTAATCACATACCTTATTTGAAGATTTGGTGGTGATGGTGGTCTGGGAGGTCCCCTTAGTCTTGGAAGCCCTCTGTCCCTTTGAGGTCAGAAATTCCACAAAGGGTTGGGTACTGGTGTACCTTTGTAGAAATACACCCCAACTCTTCTTGCTTTGTTTTGTTGGTCAGTTGCTAAGTTGTGTCCAACTCTTTGTGACCCCTTGGACTGTGACACGCCGGGTTTCCCTGTCCTTCACTATCCCCTAGAGTTTGCTCAAACTCTTGTCCTCTGAGTCTGGGATGCCATCCAATCATCTCATCCTCTGTCATCCCCTTTCCTCTTGCCCTCAGTCTTTCTCAGCATCAGGGTCTTTTCCAATGAGTCAGCTCTTCACATCAGGTGGCCAAAGTACTGGAGCTTAAATATCAGTGTTGCTCTGTTATTATAGGGAGAAGAAAATTAATTGCATATTGTCAGAGAGATGAAATGACTTGTTGAAATTGAGAGCAGTTTAAAAGTGACAGTCAGTTCTCCTACAACAGAACTGGAACTGGAAAATGAATCAACATTTTCTGACCTTGAATCCAGGGAGTTTTCTCACCATGCTCAGCTGTTATACTACCCTCATGGTCAGTCACAGTTTGGAAATAAAAGAAGCTGAGTCTTGGAGAGCTGGCTGAATAAGTCCCTGAATGACCTGGATACAGTTTGGACCTGAAGAATAAAAGTGTGGAGGAGGCTCTAGCCAAGAGTTGTAAAACCAAACTCACAGGCACACACATTGATGTACACGCACAGACACACACAGCACCCATTTCATGTTAGAATCCTGAGCACAAATGTGATTTTCTTTGTAACCCACCGGCTTTTAAAGTTGACTCCTCCTGGCATAGTTTTCAACCTCAGACAAAGGCAAGGAAAACCAAGCAGAATGAGGCATGCTTTGCAATATGGAAAAGTTTGGGAAATGAAAGAAAAGGCTGGGGAATAAAAATCCAGCTAATTTATCCCCTAAAGAGGCAGGCTTAGCTGATGAAGTGCTAACTGCATTCAGGTGAATCTTTGGTGAATAGGAAATGTAATTTCTCACACCCCATCAGCATCTGACAATGAATGCTTAACTGTCTGGCTAATCAACAACCGATTATCCCATCTGAATTAATAAGGCCATAACATGCTTTAATGAATAATAAGGGATTTTCCAAAAGTTCTCTGATGTGGTTCATGCATTTAAGAGCGGTTTCTCTAACAGTTACCACCTTCCTCCCTTGCAGATGAGCAGTTCATGGAAGTTAGAGACGGTAATCCTTCCAGGCAACCTTCAGAGAGCAATTATTTATTTAAGAAAGTGGATCTGTGTATGTCTGCATTTTGCAGGCTCAGTTTCTAAATAGGAGCTGAGCGGTACCCAATGTGTAATTATAACATAGAGTTGCCTCAGCTCTTGTATCTTTATTTACACTGACAATGGTACTTTTGTTGATATTATAACCACAGAGATCATTCTCCCTGTAAGGAAAGGACTTGAAACACAGTACTTGCTTGCTCAGTCACTGCAATTATGTCCTTGAGACCCTATGGACTAGAGCCCACCAGGCTCTTCTGTCTATGGAATCCTCCATAGACAGACTACTAGAGTGGGTTGCTGTTTCCTCCTCCAGGGCATCTTCCTGACCCAGAGACCAAACCTGTGTCTCTTATGTCTCCTGCATTGGCAGGCTGGTTCTTTACCATTCGTGCCACTACACACAGTGAAAGCCCCTAAATAATTTGACACTTCCAAATAGTTCAGTTAAAAAAAAGAGAAAATATTTCTTATCACATGTTCATATGAATCAATGGAGGCTCATTTCTGCTTGGGATCTAAGGTTGGTAATAATACATGTATACTATTGTTGGGGGGTGGGGATGGCTGGAAGCAGGACCTTGGTCCTCATTTTCTTTAAAGAAATAATTCAATAGAGAGTGATATTGTGAAACAGATAAAGTGTTTATCAAAATCAAAATACATGTGGAGGAAATGGCAGTCTACTCCAGGACTGTTTTTTTATAATTATTAAAAAATGGTTTTTATTGAAGGATACTTGTTTTACAGAAGTTTGTTGTTTTCTGTCAAACCTCAATGTGAATCAGCCATAGGTGTACATATATTCCCCCTCCCTTTTGAAGCTCCCTCCCATCTCCCTCCCCATCCCACCCCCTCTAGGTTGATATAGAGCCTCTAGGTTGATACAGGTTGTTGTTTGAGTTTCCTGAGCCATACAGCAAATTCCCGTTGGCTATCTATATTACATATGGTAATGTAAGTTTCCATGTTACTCTCTCCATACATCTAACCCTCTCCTCCCCTCTCTCCATGTCCATAAGTCTATTCTCTATGTCTATTTCTTCACTGCTGCCCTGTAAATAAATTCTTCAGTACCATTTTTCTGGATTCTGTATATGTATATTGGAATATGATATTTATTTATTTTTCTCTTTGTGACTCACTTCACTTTGTATAATAGGTTCTAAGTTCATCTGCCTCATCAGAACTGACTCAAATGCATTCTTTTTGTGGCTCAGTAATATTCCATTGTATGTATACCACAACTTCTTTATCCAGTCATCTGTCGATGGACATCTAGGCTGCTTTCATGTTCTAGCTTTTGTGAATAGTGCTGCAGTGAACAATGGGATACATGTGTCTCTTTCAATTTTGGTTTCCTTGGGGTATATGACTAGGAATTGGATTCCTGGGTCATATGGTGGTTTCATTCCTAGTTTTTTAAGGAATCTCCATACCATCTCCCACAGTGGCTATATCAGTTTACATTCCCACCAACAGTGCAAGAGCGTTCCCTTTTCTCCACATCCTCTACAGCTTNAAGTGGTTGTCCAGTTTTCCCAGCACCATTTGTTAAAAAGATTGTCTTTAATCCACTGTATATTCTTGCCTCCTTTGTTTTCTCAGAAATCTTAAAAGGAGTGGAAACCACAAAGGAAACAAATTCTTCTAATTTCACTAATCACTTGCCATTACTAGCTAACTTTTGGGTTTTTTATGTATAATTATACACAGAAGTTAAATAAATATTTATATATACATAATTTATATAAACATTTCTATATACAAATAATATTAAGGTAGTGCTGCACATAATTTTCCAAAAATATGTTCAGCTAAATAATATATTATTCATATTGTCTTGTTATTAGCTTGAGAAACTTTGTGGTTGTTTCCTTGGCTATATCATTATCATAAAAAGCTATAATTATGAATACACACATAATCATATTATTTATATTAAGCTTGGCAAGATATATGCCTGACCTATATGTATTTGGCAAACATGTAAAACTACCAAGAGTCATAAAAATTTGCTGACTGTAGCTTTATAGTATAAAATCAGGAGGGTTGATTCCTCTAGCTCTGTTTTTCTTTCTCAGGATTGCTTTGGCTATTTGGGATCCTTTGAGTTTCCATACACATTTTGGGATTTTTTGTTCTAGTTCTGTGAAAAATGCCATTGGTGTTTTGATGGAGATTGCACTGAAGCTGTAGATTGCTTTGGGTGGTATAGTCATTTTCATAATATTGATTCTTCCGATCCAAGAAAAAAAAAAGTGTCTGCTTTCCTCCATTCACCTTTAGAGGAAAGAACGGTGAGTTTACTGTAACATATAAAAAACTCTGGAGACACACACAAAAAAAGCCAAAAACTTCTATTTAAATTATGCCTTCGTTAATCAAAATACTTCTACTTCATTAAACTTTCTGTCTCTTGCTGTTAATGAGATGTTACAGTGAATGGGAACAGGAGGTAGATGAATGTGGAATGGCTCTAGAGTTGTCACAGAAACAGGTGGTCCAGCCAATCAGTGAAGAGATTTGTGTTCATCCAGGAAGCTTCAAATTATCCCTAGGATTGTTTAAGTGAACTGCATAAGCATAGCTGGTAAGGTGGTACTCTATGTCCACTATGCAACCCCAAATCTACCTTGGTCAAAGAAAGCTTGTCTTGCACACACGATCTTTACAGCTTCAAAGCTAGTAGCAGGTATGTATTATCTATCAAAAGCTGCTCCCTCCTCTGCTTTTGCAAATAGCAAGAGAGACAGTGGGGATGGCTATCATGACTGAGATGTGTATTACTCTTCCCAGATTTCTAAGGAGTTTTATGTTCACTGACTCATTTGATCCTGTATGACAGGCAGCCTTGGCTTTACTACATCATGTCACAAAGGAGAACACTGAGGCACAGGAGGATTTGTTCAAGGTCATACAGATGACAAATACTTAAAATGAAACTAGATTCGTGAGCCTTCTGGGTAACTTTTTCCTATCTGCTAAGGCCTGGCCCAGAGATAGACTGGAAGAGGATAAAAGACCTCACTGACCTCACTGTCAGTTGCTCTGGAACTTGGAAGAAGTCCTGCTGGTCCTTTTGCAGGTCAGGTTGAAATGCTATTTGTGGGTCCCACTCTTCTCCATCCTTACTTCCATTTCTGCCTTTATCAAAACCAAATTCTTTTTTTGCAGTACAGATTTTTCTCCTTTAAACCATTCTGAAGTTAATTTATACTCACATATTAACGTGTGTGTGTGTGTGTGTGTGTACTATATCGCTTTAGTCATGTCCAACTCTTTGTGACTCTGGATGGTAGCCCGCCAGGCTCCTCTCCATGAGATTCTCCAGGCAAGAATACTGGAGTGGTTTGCTGTGCTCTCCCCAGGGGATCTTCCTGACCCAGAGATCGAACCTGTACCTCTTAGCATCTCCTGCATTGGCAGGTGGGTTCTTTATCACTAGCTCCACCTAGGAAGCCCATATTAATATATATCTCTCTTCAATGCCCACATTACTGATTCTCAGAGTTAATGAATAAGGTACCATGATGTGATTTCTAAGAAACAGTGTAGTTGGTCATCGAGGTAACCAACATGTATTTATGATATATATTTGGCCATGGCATTAGGAAGCAATAAACTGGAAAGTAAATAGCAGATACAATCAATATATGAACACAAACAGATAACTCAGTAAACATTGTAATAAAACATGTGTTTGGGGAGGGGAGTGGAACAAATTTTAATTATAAAGTAAGGATGGGAAGATTGCATGTATTGTTGCTTTTATATTTACAACAAGACTACGAAGCAGATATTATCCTACTTTTTTTAATAGACTGGAAAACTGGGACATGAAATGTCTTTAGTCATCTTTCCAAAATCAAATAGCTCATGTTATAGAAAGGATTTGAACTCAGTTTTAATTCTAAATCCTATTGGCTTAAACAATGCACCAAATTACTTCATCCTTAGGAGTTATAATATAAAATACTTTCCATTTGCTCTTATCTACTGCTTTAAAGTATGAAGTAGGAAGTGGAGTTACTTGATCAAAATGAACAAAATGATTATTATCTAAGTAATTTTTTCAGTTCATATCTGTCTATTGTATGGGCCTAGGTATTAGGAAAAAATTACCTTCTCTAGAATCTTCTGCTGGAAAACACCAACATGTTCTAATCTTAATATTTTCTGTGACCCACGTGTGCCAGATTTGTGTTTTAATTGAATGTCAGATTCACATTTGGTTGATGAAATATGGCTTATCTTTTAAGTTTCACTTTGACTACTACCACTTTTAAGAAACTTTTATTTCTCCCTTTTTATACCCATAATATTTTATCAACTTTTTATGTATGAAGTAGAATTTTTATACATGACTCTGTACCCCTCAGACAAGGGTTTATAGAAGACAGTGTCATATTCAGTACATATTTTTACCTTTTATGATGTCTTGCCTGGAGTCTTAGGCATGATAAATGTACTATAGACAATTATTGAAATGAGAGCAAATACTTTCTCTTAGTTTAAAACTCTTTTTTAGCTTTGCCTTAAATGGAGAAAATTCTATTCTGAATTTAAGTTTTGCTTTGGCTTTTCTCTAAGGAATTGCAGAAAAGAAACACTCTAAAAGAGAGGTATAGGAAAAAAAACAAACAAACAAATCTAGATTGATTAGATGATTTAAGCCTCCCAGAGTTTTCCAAAGTTTGTATAATCATCTCTTTTTTGGCTTTAATAGTAATTTGGGCCAGATATTTATTAAAGTTTTAACTTCTGACGCTTAGGTTTTACTCCTGTAGGAGATGCACCCTGCTGGGCCGGCACCGTGTCCAGTGTTACTAAGGGCTATTTGTTATCACCTTGTGAAAGTTGAATTGTATTTTATGAAAAATGGATAGAATATCAGGCCCAAAATAGACTGTGTTAGCTCACTGGGTTCATTTATTTGCATCTTTAAAACCATTTTGGAGAGAAGATAATCTAATCCGCAGTGCCTGAGAATGACAGATTTTACATATTGTAAATAATGACAAAATCAATTTACATAATACTAGTGTGCTAAGAATTAATAAAAAATTTCTTTCCCTTTCACTAAAATTAGACTGAATAATTCTTTGTTTACTTATTCATTAAAATTTTTTCTTTATTTATTCTATAGATTTTAAGGCCCAAAATAGACTGTGTTAGCTCACTGGGTTCATTTATTTGCATCTTTAAAACCATTTTGGAGAGAAGATAATCTAATCCGCAGTGCCTGAGAATGACAGATTTTACATATTGTAAATAATGACAAAATCAATTTACATAATACTAGTGTGCTAAGAATTAATAAAAAATTTCTTTCCCTTTCACTAAAATTAGACTGAATAATTCTTTGTTTACTTATTCATTAAAATTTTTTCTTTATTTATTCCCTGCCTTTTCTTCTCAAGGGAGTTTTGAATTTCTTCGGTCACTTCTCTTTCATATTGGTTAGAATCAACTCAATGCTTTAAAAGCCAGTTGGCCTCAATCTTTTGGTTGGTCATTTCCCTGAAGTCTTTCTTTTGAGGCGGGAGTTAAAATGGCACTCCTTCTGCTCAGAGAAATACTCACTGGTGTGCAATTACTCTAGTGAGTAACTGCAATAATTTCATAAGTTGAATGACTGTAAATTTGGACAATTATTATAATAATATAATACTGTTTTATTTTATAGTTAAAATTGATTATTTTGGTATTATGGTATGTTTTCTTTGTGCACATCTTATAGGATAGCTGAGTCCTCTATGTTTCCACCTCTCTTGGTGCTTCTTTTTTTTTTTTTTCCAATTTTATTTGTTTATTTATGGTCTTTGTTGTTGTGTGGGCTTTTCTCTAGTTGCAGCAAGCAGGTACCACTCTCTGGCTGCAGTGCACAGGCTTCTCACTGTGGCAGCTTCTGTTGCAGAGCATAGGCTCTAGAGCACAGGCTCAGTAGTTGTGGTGCTGGGTCTTAGTTGCTCCACAGCATGTGGGATCTTCCTGAATCAGGGATCCAACTCATGTCTCCTGTATTGGCAGGCAGACTCTTTACCACTGAGTCACCAGGGAAATTCTCCTTGTATTTGCATCTCAAATACAGGGCTCTATTTTGTTGGCCCATCCATTGATGATTCTTATCACTGGGTGTGCTGTAGAGTCACAGGCATTCTGCACTGTGAAAAGCCATGCATTGTGTGCTGCTTTCTAGCAAGCTGCAAGGAAGGAGGAAGATAAAGTAGAGCTAAGTAAATTTGAGAGAAATCTCTAGCAGGGCCAATGGAGATGAGAGAGTAAAACAATTTGTAGCTAAGTATGCACAACTTCAGTGGTTCATTGAAAATTAAATACTTATACCTAAGTTCTTATGAGAGAATGTGTAGACTGATATCTAACAGTAGGTCAAAGGAAGAAAGAAAAAATTTGGGGGGTTACTGAGAGCACTAAATAGAAAGAAGAAATCAGTTAATTATCATTTAATCCATGCAAATGTTGAAACCTGAGAACAGCATTCTTTTTAAAACGAAATGTGTCACATTTACAGTCTAGAAGTTTGAAAACATGAATAACTGCATTCGGAGAGAATTCACTGATTGACTTCCTGTCACTCCCCTCCCTTCCCTTCCCTTTGCTGAGGGTGATGGGAAAGGCTGGGAAGAGAGAGCAAGTCCAACAGTGAGCTTCGTGATTGTTCCCAGTTCAGTCTGATGCTGGGCTTCCTGAGCATCTTGGAGTTCCTTCCAAGGAAACTGGATTAGACCAGATGTGATGTTGAGGATGGGGATTGATGTACTTATCAGCCACACTGATTCTGATGAGTCAGTGAGAGAAGCCACAGGGCCAAAAAGCTCCCTTCCTAGGTGGCAGCTTGAGTTGTCACATGTAAGTAGAGTGACTGCATAAATGGCGCATAGAATTTATTGTCCAAACGGGGACATATACGAGAGTGATAAGAGGAGCTATTAATGATTAAGTCAAGACTACAGTTTTAAACCATTCCCAGCAAACCATGATACATGATCACCTTACATAAAAATCACATTCTTTCTTGGTTGTTCTTTTGTCATTCTATGCTTGGGGCATAAATCTCTTCACTGCCTCTCCAGATTTTTCACTAAATAAGAGCTCACTAGGAAATTGGACATATGAAACGGACAACATTCAAGTATACAATTCAACTGGAAATACCTAGTATGAAGAGTATGACAGTTTAAATAAAGCATTTAACAAAAGGATTGAGTAGCTAAATGGATACAAAGGAAAATAAATGAGAGAGCTGGAAGAGGAGGGGCAGGATCTTACTCAAGAGGCATCAGGAAAAATGAGAAATTGCTGTGTGACTCAGGGAACTCAAACAAGGGATCTGCACCAACATAGAGGGGTGGGAGATGGAAGAGGGGGTCAAGAGGGAGGGGACATATGGATCAGTCAGTCGGTTTAGTTGCTCAGCCAGCCCATTGGTGATGTCATCCATCATCCTCTGTCATCCCTTTCTTCTCCCACTTTCAATCTTTCCTAGCGTCAGGGTCTTTTCCAATGAGTTGGTTCTTCCCATAGGTGGCCAAAGTATTGGAGTTTCAGTTTTAGCATCAGTCTTTCCAATGAATATTCAGGACTGATTTCCTTCAGGATGGACTGGTTGGATCTCCTTGCAGTCCAAGGGACTCTCAAGAGTCTTCTACAACACCACAGCTCAAAAGCATCAGTTCTTTGGCACTCGGCTTTCTTTATAATCCAACTCTCACATCCATACCTGACTAATGGAAAAACCATAGCTTTGCCAAGATGGACCTTTGTTGGTAAAGTAATGTCTCTGCTTTTGAATATGCTGTCTAGGTTGGTCATAACTTTTCTTCCAAGGAGCAAGCGTCTTTTAATTTCATGGCTGCAATCACTATCTGCAGTGATTTTGGAGCGCAAAAACTGTTTCCACTGTTTACCCATCTATTTGCCATGAAGTAATGGCACCAGATGTCATGATCTTAGTTTTCTGAATGTTGAGTTTTAAACAAACATTTCACTCTCTTCTTTCACTTTCATCAAGAGGATTTTTAGTTCCTTTTCACTTTCTGCCATAAGGGTGGTGTCATCTGCATATCTGAGGTTATTGATATTTCTCCTGGCAATCTTGATTCCACCTTGTGCTTCTTCCAACCCAGCGTTTCTCATGATGTGCTCTGCATATAAGTTAAATAAGCAGGGTGACAATATACAACCTTGACCTACTCCTTTTCCTATTTGGAACCAGTCTGTTGTTCCATGCCCAGTTCTAACTGTTGCTTCCTGACCTGCATACAGATTTCTCAAGACGCAGGTTAAGTGGTCTGGTATTCCCACAAAAGGCAGGTCAGGTGGTCCAGTATTTTCCACAGTTTGTTGTGATCCATACAGTCAAAGGCTTTGGTGTAATCAATAAAGCAGAAGTAGATGTTTTTCTGGAACTCTTTTGCTTTTTCCATGATCCAACGGATCTCTGGTTCCTCTGCCTTTTCTAAAACCAGCTTGAACATCTGGAAGTTCACGGTTCACGTATTGCTGAAGCCTGGCTTGGAGAATTTTGAGCATTACTTTACTAGCTGTGAGATGAGTGTAATTGTGTGGTAGTTTGAGCATTCTTTGGCATTGCCTTTCTTTGGGATTGGAATGAAGACTGACCTTTTCCCGTCCTGTGGCCACTGCTGAGTTTTCCAAATTTGCTGGCATATTGAGTGCAGCACTTTCACAGCATCATCGTTTAGGATTTGAAATAGCTTAACTGGAATTCCATCACCTCACTAGCTTTGTTCGTAGTGATGCTTCCTAAGGCCCCCTTGATTTCACATTCTAGGATGTCTGGCTCTAGGTAAGTAATCATACCATCGTGGATATCTGGGTCATGAAGATCTTTTTTGTATATTTGTCCTGTGTATTCTTGCTGCCTCTTCTTAGTATCTTCTGCTTCTGTTAGGTCCATACCATTTATGTCCTTTATTGTGCACATCTTTGCATGAAATGTTTCCTTGGTGTCTCTAATTTTCTTGAAGAGATCTCTAATCTTTCCCATTCTGTTGTTTGCCTCTATTTCTTTGCGTTGATCGCTGAGGAAGGCTTTCTTATCTCTTTTGCTATTCTTTGGAACTCTGCATTCAAATGGATATATCTTTCCTTTTCTTCTTTTTTCCTTTTCTCCTTTGGTGGAGAGTTCTGACAAAAAATGGTCCACTGGAGAAGAGAATGGCAAACCACTTCATTATTCTTGCCTTGAGAACCCCATGAACAGTATGAAAAGAAAAAAACATATGACACTGAAAGATAAATGCCCTAGGTTGATAGGTGCCCAATATGCTACTGGATAAGAATGGAGAAATAACTCCAGAAAGAATGAAGAGATGGACCCAAAGCAAAAACAATACCCAGTTGTGGATGTGTCAGGTGACAGAAGTAAAGTCCAATGCTGTAAAGAGAAATATTGCCTAGGAACCTGAAATGTTAAGTCCATGAATCAAGGCAAACTGGAAGTGGTCAAACAAAAGATGGCAAGAGTGAATATCTACATTTTAGGAAATAGTGACTGGAATGGGTGAATTTAACTCAGATGACCATTATATCTACTATTGTGGCAGGAATCCCTCAGAAGAAATGGAGTAGCCATCATGGTCAACAAAAGAGTCTGAAATGCAGTACTTGGATGCAATCTCCAAAATGACAGAATGATCTCTGTTCGTTTCCAAGGCAAACCATTCAATACCACAGTAATCCAAGTCTATGCCCTGACCAGTAATGCTGAAGAAGCTGAAGTTGAATGGTTCTATGAAGACCTACAAGACCTTCTAGAACAAACACCCAAAAAGATGTCCTTTTCATTAGAGGAGACTGGAATGCAAAAGTAGGTAATCAAGAACAACATGGAGTAACAGGCAAATTTGGCCTTGGGGTACAAAATGAAGCAGGTCAAAGACTAACAGAGTTTTGCCAAGAGTATGCACTGGTCATAGCAAACACCCTCTTTAAACAACACAAGAGAAGACTCTATTCATGAACATCGCCAGATGGTCAATACTGAAATCAGATTGATTATATTCTTTGCAGCTAAAGATGGAGAAGCTCTATGCAGTCAACAAAAACAAGACTGGGAGCTGACTATGGCTCAGATCGTAAACTCCTTATTGCCAAATTCAGACTTAAATTGAAGAAAGTAGGGAAAACCACTGGACCATTCAGGTATGACTTCAATCAAATCCCTTATGATTATACAGTGGAAGTGAGAAATAGATCCAAGGGATTAGATCTGAAAACCTATGGATGGAGGTTCGTGACATTGTATAGGAGGCATTGATCAAGACCATCCCCAAGGAAAAGAAATGCAAAAAGGCAAAATGGTTGTCTGATGAGGGTTTACAAACAGCTGAGAAAAGAAGAGAAGTTAATGGCAAAGGAGAAAAGGAAAGATGTATGTACACTTATGGCTGATTCATGCTGATATTTGGCAGAAACCAGTAAAATTCTGTAAAGCAGTTATCTTTCCACTAAAAAAATAAATAACGTTTAAAAACAGGCACCCGAAAGAGATAAAGAGAAGGACCTTATCACAAAAAATTAAGGAAAATAGAAGTGACATCAAAATTTGAATAAGAGGTGTTCAATGACAAGGCAATCAGTAGAGAGAAGGAAATGATTAAAAAATAATGATTAAGATTTCCTTAAACTGAGGAAAGATATTCATGCCTTGAATTGACAGATTTCATGCAGTTTGAAATGGAATAGAAAAATGATAATTTATACCCATGCATATGATGGCAAGACTGTAGCCATGAAATTAAAAGACGCTTAACTCCTTGGAAGAAAAGTTATGAGCAACCTAGATAGCATATTCAAAAGCAGAGACATTACTTTGCCAACTAAGGTCCGTCTAGTCAAGGCTATGGTTTTTCCAGTGGTCATGTATGGATGTGAAAGTTGGACTGGGAAGAAGGCTGAGCGCCAAAGAATTGACACTTTTGAACTGTGGTGTTGGAGAAGACTCTTGAGAGTCCCTTGGACTGCAAGGAGATCCAACCAGTCCATTCTGAAGTAGATCAGCCCTGGGATTTCTTTGGAAGGACTGATGCTGAAGCTGAAACTCCAGTACTTTGGCCACCTCATGTGAAGAGTTGACTCATTGGAAAAGACTCTGATGCTGGGAGGGATTGGGGGCAGGAGGAGAAGGGGATGACCGAGGATGAGATGGCTGGATGGTATCCCTGACTCAATGGGCGTGAGTCTGAGTGAACTCTGGGAGTTGGTGATGGACAGGGAGGCCTGGTGTGCTGCGATTCATGGGGTCGCAAAAAGTCGGACATGACTAAGTGACTGAACTGAATTGAACTGAAGAAAATATTCTAATAGCTTCTAGAGATTAAAAGAAGATCCTCTCCATCTCACAAGGATTTTGTTGTTATCAAATTGTGCAATATCAATGTTGAGTAATAGAAAACTACTTTTAGAGTATTGAATAAAAAAGACATTTTAATATAGAATTTTTCCAGCCAGATTATTTAAATGCTCAGAAAAAAAGAAACCCCCATGACATATATAATGCTTCAGAAGATTTAACACACAATGAGCCTTTTTGAAAATACTCTAGGAAAAGAGTCAGAAAACTCTGGGCCTTGGGTCAAAACTGATGTAAACTGTATATACCCCATGTTTTTGCAAATAACGTTTCACTGAATTCAGTGCCATACATTCACTATGTATCATCTAGGGCTTTTTTCCTGCTGTGATGGCAGAGCTGAGCAATAACAATAGATGGCATGGTCTACAAGCCTAAAACATTTGCTATCTGATCCTTTATAGAGAAGTTTGCTAACTCCTGCTCTAGGACAGAGAATTCAAGCAAAAAGAGAAATAAATCTAGAATAGTTTGAGATAAGGGAAACTAACAGAGTAACTATCTTGGTAAGCTTCACTGTTTAAACAATGAAAGATGAAAACAAACTGAAATATATCCCAGACAATCCAGATCTAGAGCATCTTGTATGATGACTGCATTGCTGTGGAGGGGCCAGAGGCGGTAAGTGTCTGCCAAAGCTTTCACATTTTTTGTGCTGTGTGAGTGCTAAGTTGCTTCAGACATGTACAGCTCTTTGCAACCCTATGGACTGTAGCCAGCTAGGTTCCTCTGTCCATGGGATTCTCCAGGCAAGAATACTCGAGCAGATTGCAGTGCCCTCCTCAGGGGACCTTCCTGACCCAGGGGTAGAACCTGTGTCTCTTGTGTCTCCTGCATTGGCAGGTTGGTTCTTTACCACTAACACCACCTGTCTTGTTCAGGCAACACTGTGGCATGGAGGGTCACGGGTCTGTGCTGCTTAATGGCATCACACATGAGAGGCATCACTTACATTATAGAAGCATCTTAGAGAGATAATCAGAGCCTGAGTTCTGGTCCTCACATCACTGTTTGACTAGCTAATGGCTGGGATGGAAGTGAGATCTAAGCTAAGTGGGCCCCCTGAGCTGCCCAGAGGAAGAGAGGAGCACTAGTGTGTATCCAGGGAGATAGGGCTGCTGCCTGCCAGGGCTCCAGAAACACCCCCAGGCTAATTTAATTTCTTTTTCTCAGGGCAGGTTGCCTTTCTCTAATTCACACAAATTTGCACTGTGCGCTAGTTCCTGACATTATAAAAGGGAACAATCTAGCTATGATAGGCTTAAAAATGATAGGAAAAAGTAAACAGATATGTGTCATCAATAAATTAGTGGCAACTACCAGAAGTACAGAAATAAATCAGCAAAAGAATAGTTTGTTCATCCAATGGCCGGTAGGCAAGGGGAGGGTAGGAAGTAAGGAAACATGGTAACTCAGGGTGTAAAATAGTCTGTCAGTAATAAATCCAAATGTATCAGTAATTAAAATAAATGTAAATGCATAAAACTGATTGATCCAAAGACATAGATGCTCAGGTTAGATTTTAAAATGATGATTGTTAGGCAAGAGAATCAAATAACTGTATCTCCATGGAAACATAGACTCAACATGGCAGTTGTCAAGTGATAGTTATAACTGTGCTTTTTTTTTTTTTTTGGTATTTAATTAATTATTCAGAATCAAAGCAATTTCAAATATCCTGGAATCACAGGTAGACATCTCAAGGTTTTACCTTCCAATTAATGATTTGTTCCAGCAGTGACTCTGCTTAGCAGTCTTAATATGACTTGCTGATAGAAAAGAAAACTCACAAGATAATTTTCAAGAGAATGTTTCACATGGAAAAATTTCTGCAAAACTTAATGAAACAATACAAAATATCATAATTCAGGAAGTGGAATTTTGATTAACTTGCTCAGAACCAGATCTGTCAGAAAAGAGCTGTCAGCTGTGACACAGGATGATGAAAATGTATGTTGAATCACAGAGTAATTATCTCACCTGTTTTGCAGAAAAGTTGACTCATTCCTTACGGAGGACAGAGAAACTATAATTCAGTGAGTCCTTTATTACATGGCTGCTTGTTCAAAATACTGGTAGATTTTTCCTATAAATTTGACTTTGTTCTGTTTAGTTTTTTGTTTTTAGGTTGCAAACTACTGAATATAATGTGCTTTTGTTCCAGACAGCAGGAACAGAAAACTTCCCCTGTTTTATGATTAAAAACCAAATAAAAAAAGAATGAGAACACACAATGGGCAATATATGTTTGGAGAATAATTATGAATTTCCAGCAGCATGAGCACTTATTTCAAAATTATATCTTAGTGCTAAAATGTAAAGTCATAGACGGCACATTCTGTTTTTTGGAGCTGGTGAAACAAAAGCTATTCTAAACAGTACTTACTGAGATTGATCACCACTTTGGTCCTTCACAATGTTATCTAATATCTAAGAATGTTTACACGGCATAATTGCAAAATTTCCATTGCTTTGCTGCATCTGTACTGGTAATGGGAGAGAAAGATTACCAGCAGGGACTAGTCATTATTTCAGTATCCTGTTCATCTGAAAATGTTTTCTACGATAAGATGATTAAACTTCCAAGTATCTCAATGCCATGAACATTTATGGCTAGAGAAATGGGAAAAAAAAAAAAAAAACCAAAACCAAAACAAAACAACAACTAGTTTTTTACTTTACAAAGGATACTTAATGAGAAGCCAGATCAAGCTATTCTTATTGGTTAACACAACAAGATGGTAAAAGACAAGACATATTATCTGTGACAACAGAAGAGTCTGGAAGCCAAATCTGTTAGACTCAGAGGTATGGTCAGCATCTTGTGTCCAACCATGAGTTAGATTAAGCCTAGAGACACGGTGGAAGCAGAAAGAGGAACTATTGAAAGACTGGGTCGTGAGGACAGAGCATCTCGTGAGTTAAACCCTCAGCAGAATTGGGAAGAGGGGAGAAATTCTGAAGTTCTCTTAGTGATATGACTAGCGTTTTAGCCCTATTTACTGAGGACAGCAAGAAACCTTATGATTATTGTTTAATATTGCTGAAGCCCATTTGAAAAAGGTAAGTTCTGTGCACTTGACATTCTGCTGGAGACAATTAACTACAAAATTTCTAACAGTGTTGGCTTGTTAGGCTAAATTTTGGTTGCTTCATTCTAGCAAACAATATCAACATTTAATCAGAGATCTTTCCAAATATATGTTATATATTTTTTACTTCTCATTTGAAAAATATTTATCAAAAATGAATTATATGTCAGGAATTTTTCTTGGTGCAATAATTAACTTTAATTACAAGAAGTCCGTCTGTTTAAGGAATTAACATTTTAGTGTGGAGATAGGAAAATGAAAAAGCAATTACAATATGATGTATAGTTTTGGATGTTTAGTGAGTCCATAGGACAGTCATTCAACTTGATATCTAAGATCTGGGAAGGCTGCCTGGAAAAAACACCATTGTTCACTGAGATCTGAAGCGTGCATGTGACTAGCCAGGTGAAGGCCATTGAGGGAAGTTAGAACGTAAAGAAGTGTATTCCAAGCAGAGAAAACTATGCAAGGATTAGTGGCTAGAAAAATTACAGTGGATCCCAGCAACCATATGGAATTCATTATAATTCAGGAAAAGGGCAGTAGGTTGGAGGAAGAAGAGAAAAAAGAGGACGTTGTTAGAACTACTTGATAATCTACGGTAAGAGTTTGATGGTTATTTTGAGGCACTAACCCACCATCTTCTTGGCCTGCCAGCTCCCCAGTTAAACTCTCTTCCTTGCCTCGACACCTCATCTCTTGGATTCATTGGCTTATCATGCAGTGAGCAGAGAGAGCTTGGACTTGGTAACAGTCTGGCTTAGCCAGCCAGGAGCCTTGCTACTCGTGGGTAGCTGGCCCCAGTCAGGGAATATTGATTGGCGCAAGACCCTAGCAGCTGCTGGGAACATTTGTTGTCCTGAGGTTCTTTCCTTCAAAATTCCCTGAAGTGGCACTACTGCCCCCAGTGCTTGGCAGTTGAGACAAGGAAATGACAAACTTCCACAGTTGACGGACTCAGATTTTGTTTGTTGGAGAGGTAAAGCTACTGAAGTGGCAAGCGGTGGCTGTGTGGTGCTGGAGAGGTGAGTGGCGGAGAAGAGTTACCCCATGTCCAAGGTAAGGAGCAGTGGCTGCGCTTTGCTGGAGCAGCCGTGAAGAGATACCACACGTCCAAGGTAAGAGATGCCCCAGTAAGATGGTAGGCGCTGAGAGAGGGCATCAGACAAGGACAGACTGAAACCACAATTATAGAAAACTAACCAATCTAATCATATGGACCACAGCCTGTCTAACTCAATAAAACTAAGCAATGCTGTATAAGGCCATCCAAGACGGATGGGTCATGGTGGAGACTTCTGACAAAATGTGGACTTCAGTATTCTTGCCTTGAGAACCCAATGAACAGTATGAAAAGGCAGCAACAACAACAACAACAACAACAACAAAATAGGACACTGAAAGATGAACTCCCCAGGTTGGAGGTTGCCCAATGTGCTACTGGAGATCAGTGGAGAAATAACTCCAGAAAGAATGAAAAGACAGAGCCAAAGCAAAAACAAAACCCAGTTGTGGATGTGACTGGTGATAGAAGCAAAGGTCTGATGCTGTAAAGAGCAATATTGCATAGGAACCTGGAATGTCAGGTCCATGAATCAAGGCAAATTGGAACTGGTCAAATAGGAGATGGCAAGAGTGAACGTAGACATTTTAGGAATCAGAGAACCAAAATGTATTGGAAAGGGTGAATTTAACTCAGATGACCATTATATCTACTACTGTGGGCAGGAATCCCTCAGAAGAAATGGAGTAGCCATCATGGTCAACAAAAGAGTCCGAAATGCAGTACTTGGATGCAATCTCCAAAATGACAGAATGATCTCTGTTCATTTCCAAGGCAAACCGTTCAATACCACAGTAATCCAAGTCTATGCCCCGATCAGTAATGCTGAAGAAGCTGAAGTTGAACTTCATCTGAGCTGGTTCTATGAAGCTGAACTTCATAGAACTGGTTCTATGAAGACCTACAAGACCTTTTAGAGCCAACATCCCTAAAAGATGTCCTTTTCATTATAGGGGACTGGAATGCAAAAGTAGGATTCAAGAAACACCTGAAGTAACAGGCAAATTTTGCTTTGGAGTACAGAAAGAAGCAGGGCAAAGGCTAACAGAGTTTTGCCAAGAGAATGCACTGGTCATAGCAAACACCCTCTTCCAACAACACAAGAGAAGACTCTACATATGGACATCACCAGATGGCCAATACCAAAATCAGACTGATTTTATTCTTTGCAGCCAAAGATGGAGAAGCCTATACAGTCAGCAAAAATAAGACCAGGAGCTGACTGTGGCTCAGATCATGAACTCCTTATTGCCAAATTCAGACTTAAATAGAGTAAAGCAGGGAAAACCACTAGACCATTCAGGTATGACCTAANCAGATGGCCAATACCAAAATCAGACTGATTTTATTCTTTGCAGCCAAAGATGGAGAACTCTATACAGTCAGCAAAAATAAGACCAGGAGCTGACTGTGGCTCAGATCATGAACTCCTTATTGCCAAATTCAGACTTAAATAGAGTAAAGCAGGGAAAACCACTAGACCATTCAGGTATGACCTAAATCAAATCCCTTATGATTATACAGTGGAAGTGAGGAATAGATCCAAGGGATTAGATCTGATAGAGTGCCTGATGAACTATGGACAGAGATTCATGACATTGTACAGGAGACAAGGATCAAGACCATCCCCAAGAAAAAGAAATGCAAAAAAGCAAAATGGCTGTCTGTGGAAGCCTTACAAATAACTGTGAAAAGAAGAGAAGCAAAAAGCAAAGGAGGAAAGGAAAGATATACACATTTGAATGCAGAGTTCCAAAGAATAGCAAGGAGAGATAAGAGAGCCTTCCTCAGTGATCAATGCAAAGAAATAGAGGAAAACAGTAGAACGGGAAAGACTAGAGTTCTCTTCAAGAAAATTAGAGATACCAAGGAAACATTTCATGCAAAGATGGGCACAATAAAGGACAGAAATGGTATGGACCTAACAAAAGCAGAAGATATTAAGAAGAGATGGCAAGAATACACAGAAGAGCTGTACAAAACAGATCTTCATGACCCAGATAACCACAATTGTATGATCACTCACCTATAGCCAGACATCCTGGAATGCGAAGTCAAGTGGGCCTTAGGAAACATCACTATGAACAAAGCTAGTGGAGGTGATGGAATTCCAGTTGAGCTGTTTCAAATCCTGAAAGATGATGCTGTGAAAGTGCTGCACCCAATATGCCAGCAAACTTGGAAAACTCAGCAGTGGCCACAGGACTGGAAAAGGTCAGTTTTCATTCCATTCCCAAAGAAAGGCAATGCCAAAGAATGCTCAAACTATACCACACAATTGCACTCATCTCACACATTGGTAAAGTAATGCTCAAAATTCTCCAAGCCAGGCTTCAGCAATATGTGGACCGTGAACTTCCAGATGTTCAAGCTGGTTTTAGAAAAGGCAGAGGAACCAGAGATCAAATTGCCAACATCCACTGGATCATCAAAAAAGTGAGAGAGTTGTAGAAAACCATCTATTTCTGCTTTATTGACTATGCCAAAGCCTTTGACTGTGTGGATCACAAGAAACTGTGGAAAATTCTAAAAGAGATGGGAATACCAGATGACCTGACCTGCCTCTTGAGAAATCTGTATGCAGGTCAGGAAGCAATGGATAGAACTGGACATGGAACACCAGACTGGTTCCAAATAGGAAAAAGAGTATGTCAACGCTGTATATTGTCTCCTTGCTTATTTAACTTCTATGCAGAGTACATCATGAGAAATCCTGGACTAGATGAAGCACAAGCTGGAATCAAGATTGCCAGGAGAAATATCAACCACCTCACATATGCAGATGACACCACCCTTACGGCAGAAAGTGAAGAGGAACTAAAAAGCCTCTTGATGAAAGTGAAAGAGAAGAGTAAAAAAGTTGGCTTAAAGCTCAACATTCAGAAAACGAAGATCATGGCCTCTGATCCCATCACTTCATGGGAAATAGATAGGGAAACAGTGGAAACAGTGGCTGACTATTTTTTGGGCTCCAAAATCACTGCAGATGGTGACTGTAGCCATGAGATTAAAAGACGCTTACTCCTTGGAAGGAAAGTTATGACCAACCTAGACAGCATATTGAAAAGCAGAGACATTACTTTGCGAAACAGGGTAAAGGTAGTCAAGGTTATTGTTTTCCCAGTAATCATGTATGGATGTGAGAGCTGGGGACTATAAAGAAGCTGAACCCTAAAGAATTGATGCTTTTGAACTATGGTGTTGGAGAAGACTCTTGAAAGTCCCTTGGACTGGAAGGAGGTCCAACCAGTTCATCCTAAAGGAGATCAGTCCTGAGTGTTCATTGGAAAGACTGATGTTGAAGCTGAAACTCCAATACTTTGGCCACTTGATGAGAAGAGCTGACTCATCTGAAAAGACCCTGATACTGGGAAAGATTGAGGGCAGGCGGAGAAGGGGATGACAGAGGATGAGATGGCTGGATGGCATCACCAACTCAATGGACATGAGTTTGAGTAAACTCTGGGAGTTGGTGATGGACAGGGAGGCCTGCGTGCTGCAGTTCATGGGGTCTCAAAGAGTCAGACATGACCAAGTAACTGAACTGAAGTAATGGAGTTTGAATTGCATGATAAAGGCCTGGAAGACCCTGGCAGACTTAACTAGGGGATATGTGGTTCTATATGTGCTTTAAGAAGGTCATTTTGGAAGAAATTTGAAGAGTGACCCAGAAAGGAGAAGACTAGGGGCCAGGACAGAAGTCAGGAACCTTTTAGTAAACCAGGTAAAAGATGGAGATGGTCCAATCCAGATGAATACCTGAGAGATTGGGGAGACATGAAGGAGTTAGGGTGAGGAGGTGAGGCTTGAGCAGACTCTAAGAGGAGAAGGTGAAGCTGATGCCAGAGTTGATGATTTGGGCAACTGGTGGGTGATAACCTGATTCTCTGATACAGGCAAATTATATTCTCTGTATTCTCTATATTCTCTGTATTCTCTATATTCTCTGATACAGAAAAAGGAGACTGAACTCTCCATCAAACTCTCCATCAAACTCATCAAAGCAAGAATTTGATGCTTGTCTTATGCCTGTATTGCCTTCTGTTTCAAGGTGTTGTTCCTTCACCTTGTACAGTTTGTGCAGACTTAACTAGGGGATATGTGGTTCTATATGTGCTTTAAGAAGGTCATTTTGGAAGAAATTTGAAGAGTGACCCAGAAAGGAGAAGACTAGGGGCCAGGACAGAAGTCAGGAACCTTTTAGTAAACCAGGTAAAAGATGGAGATGGTCCAATCCAGATGAATACCTGAGAGATTGGGGAGACATGAAGGAGTTAGGGTGAGGAGGTGAGGCTTGAGCAGACTCTAAGAGGAGAAGGTGAAGCTGATGCCAGAGTTGATGATTTGGGCAACTGGTGGGTGATAACCTGATTCTCTGATACAGGCAAATTATATTCTCTGTATTCTCTATATTCTCTGTATTCTCTATATTCTCTGATACAGAAAAAGGAGACTGAACTCTCCATCAAACTCTCCATCAAACTCATCAAAGCAAGAATTTGATGCTTGTCTTATGCCTGTATTGCCTTCTGTTTCAAGGTGTTGTTCCTTCACCTTGTACAGTTTGGCTATTTCAAGGCTTCTGCCATTATTTGCACATTTCCCCTTTCTTGCATTGAAAAGTATTTTGCTTTTACTCCAGTGAGATGTATCGCTGTGACAGCCATGAGACTTTAAAGCCTGAGACTCTGTGGCTTAACATAGCCCAAGTTTATTATTTTACAGTTCTGTAGGTCAGAAGTCTGACAAGAGCCTTGACTGGGCTAAAATCAAGCTGTTGGCAGGGCTGTCATTTTTTTTTTAAGGGTTCTAAGAGAGAATCCGTTTGTTTTTGCCTTTTCCAGCTTCTGGAGGTCACTGACATTTCTTGACTCGTGGCCCTCTTCCTCAAAGCTATCAATGGTGGGTAGAGTCTATTATTTCACTCTGACCTCCTCTTCTGCCTCCCTGCCCCACTTTTGAGAACCCTTGTGTTTACATTGGGCCCATTGAATAGTCCATGATAGCCACCCTATTCTTTAAGAAGCTTATTTGTAAATTTAATCTCATTTGCAACTTTAATTCCTATTTGCCATGGGAATTAAACATATTGATAGATTCCAAGGATGAGGCATCTGGCCCACACACTTGAGCGCAGGCAGGCGGCGGAGATGCCCGGAGCATTTGAGCGTGGCCGAGAACTACCCCACGTCTGAGGTCAGGGGCAGCGGCCTACAGTGCCAGGCTGCGACGGCGCAGGAATGGCCAAGAGAAGCTACCCTGTGTCTGAGGTCAGGGGCGGCAGCCGAGAGGAGCTACCCAGCATCCGAGGCCAGTGGTGGCCAGGAGGAGACACCCCGCGTCTGAGGTCTGGGGGTGCCAGGAGAAGCCACCTCGTGCCCGAGGCCAGGGGCAGCAGCTGGGAGGAGCTACCCATGTCCGAGGCCAGGGCTGGCGGCCGGGAGGAGCAACCCAAGGGGTGGTGGCTGGGCAGGCAGAGGAGGGCCTAGAAGAGCTATCCCACGTTGAAGGTCAGGAACAGTGGCGGTAAGGAGATACCCCTCGTCCAAGGTAAGGAGCAGTGGCTGTGCTTTGCTGGAGCAGCAGTGAAGACATACCCCATGCCCAAGGTAAGAGAAACCCAAGTAAGATGGTAGGTGTTGCAAGAGGGAATCAGAGGGCAGACACACTAAAACCATACACACAGAAAACTAGTCAATCTAATCATACTAGGACCACACCCTTGTCTAACTCAATGAAAACAAGCCATGCCTGAGGGGCAACCCAAGACGGGCGGGTCATGGTGGAGAGGTCTGACAGAATGTGGTCCATTGGAGAAGGGAATGGCAAGCCACTTCAGTATTCTTGCCTTGAGAACCCCATGAACAGTATGAGAAGGCAAAATAATAGGATACCAAAAGAGGAACTCCCCAGGTCATTAGGTGCCCAATATGCTACTGGAGATCAGTGGTGAAATAACTCCAGAAAGAATGAAGGGATGGACCCAAAGCAAAAACAATACCCAGCTGTGGATGTGACTGGTGATAGAAGCAAGGTCCAATGCTGTAAAGAGCAGTATTGCATAGGAACCTGGAATGTCAGGTCCATGAATCAAGGCAAATTGGAAGTGGTCAAACAAGAGATGGCAAGGGTGAATGTCGACATTCTAGTAATCAGCAAACTAAAATGGACTGGAATGGGTGAATTTAACTCAGATGACCATTATAATCTACTACTGTGGGCAGGAATCCCTCAGAAGAAATGGAGTAGCCATCATGGTCAACAAAAGAGTCTGAAATGCAGTACTTGGATGCAATCTCCAAAATGACAGAATGATCTCTGTTCGTCTTCAAGGCAAACCATTCAATATCACAGTTATCCAAGTCTATGCCCCAGCCAGTAACACTGAAGAAACTGAAGTTGAATGGTTTTATGAAGACCTACAAGATCTTTCACCCAAAAAAAGATGTCCTTTTCATTATAGGGGGCTGGAATGCAAAGGTAGGAAATCAAGAAACACCTGGAGTAACAGGCAAATTTGGCCTTGGAATGTGGAATGAAGCAGGCCAAAGACTAATAGAGTTTTGCCAAGAGAATGCACTGGTCATAGCAAACACCCTCTTCCAACAACACAAGAGAAGACTCTACACATGGACATCACGCGATAGTCAATCCCAAATTCAGATTAATTATATTCTTTGCAGCCAAAGATGGAGAAGCTCTATACAGTCAGCAAAAAAAGACTGGGAGCTGACTGTGGCTCAGATCATGAACACCTTATTGCCAAATTCAGACTTAAATTGAAGAAAGTAGGGAAAACCACTAGACCATTCAGGTATGATCTAAATCAAATCCCTTATGATTATACAGTGGAAGTGAGAAATAGATTTAAGGGCCTAGATCTGATAGATAGAGTGCCTGATGAACTATGGAATGAGGTTTGTGACATTGTACAGGAGACAGGGATCAAGACCATCCCCATGGCAAAGAAATGCAAAAAAGCAAACTGGCTGTTTGGGGAGGACTTACAAATAGCTGTGAAAAGAAGAGAGGTGAAAAGCAAAGGAGGAAAGGAAAGATATAAGCATCTGAATGCAGAGTTCCAAAGAATAGCAAGAAGAGATAAGAAAGCCTGCTTCAGCAATCAGTGCAAAGAAATAGAGGAAAAGAACAGAATGGGAAAGACTAGAGATCTCTTCGAGAAAATTAGANAAAAGCAAAGGAGAAAAGGAAAGATATAAGCATCTGAATGCAGAGTTCCAAAGAATAGCAAGAAGAGATAAGAAAGCCTTCTTCAGCAATCAGTGCAAAGAAATAGAGGAAAAGAACAGAATGGGAAAGACTAGAGATCTCTTCAAGAAAATTAGAGATACCAAGGGAACATTTCATGCAAAGATGGGCTCGATAAAGGACAGAAATGGTCTGGACCTAACAGAAGCAGAAGATATTAAGAAGAGGTGGCAAGAATACACGGAAGAACTGTACAAAAAAGATCTTCACGACCCAGATAATCATGATGATGTGATGACTAATCTAGAGCCAGACATCTTGAAATGTGAAGTCAAGTGGGCCTTAGAAAGCATCACTACAAACAAAGCTAGTGGAGGTGATGGAATTCCCGTTGAGCTGTTTCAAATCCTGAAAGATGATGCTGTGAAAGTGCTGCACTCAATTTGCCAGCAAATCTGGAAAACAGACATGGTAAACATTTGTTTACAGTCTTTGTTGGACAAACCATGCATTTACATGTAAGTAAAATCAACAAAAAGTAAATAGGTGCATGGATATGTAATTTTGAGATTAAAGTTAGTCTTAAATTGTAAATAAAATGTGGAATGTGTCCTCAAAACAAAAAGACATACTTAGAAAATAATATCACTATAATAAGTTGAAATTCAATGTGGTCTCCTCTGTGTGCTGTGCTTAGTCACTGAGTCGTGTCTGACTCTTTGTGACCCCGTGGACTGTAGCCCGCCAAGCTCCTCTGTCCATGGGGATTCTCCAGGCAAGAATACTGGAGTGGGTTGCCATGCTCTCCTCCAGGGATCTTCCCAACCCAGGGATTGAACCCAGGTCTCCCACATCGCAAGCGGATTCTTTACTGTCTGAGCCACCAGGGAAGCCCTGGTGGTCTTCAGCAATAAGATTTCAAACAATCTGTATTTCTATACAAACAGGCACACTGAAAGAAGAGCTTGGGAACTCGGTTTGCTCCACAGTAAAAAATAAAAGGTGGTCTTTTCATTTAAAAATGTTTCAATTACCTTTTGCTTCCTTCCCGTCTATCTTACAGACTATTCCTTTGCTTCTTTCTTGACTGTTCTCTTTTCACTTATGGAAGAGGAGGCCAACTGCCTAATTCTTATAGGAGATCTATACCCTCTTTGATGACAGAGCTCTCTTAATTGTCCAATTGTGGGTTTTAGTTGCATTAGGAAAGAACTCTGGTTTTTGTCCTCTCTAAAGAATATTGACAGAAATTAAGCCATAGCAAAATATTCATGTGTTTGTGTGTTCATGTCAATGTGTCTGTGTGGGCACATCTAAGACACAGAGAAAGCTATTGGTTAATTTAAAATGATTGTTCTTAACAAAAATTTCTCTTTACTAAGAGAAAGAAATGTCATGTGGGCCACAGACTGATCATCAGAAAAGCTGGGCTTGCAGTTCTCATTTCTCAGCTAAAATGCTCTGTGAGTGTGGTAGCCAGCCTTCGAGATGGTATCCAACAATCTCTTCCTTCCAGGATTCACACCGTTACATCATCCCTGCCTGCATTCTATCAGGATAGGTCTGTGAAATGACAGAATATGGCAGATGTAATGTTTATCACTGTTGAGGCTAGAACATAAGAGACACTATGGCTTGTCTACCTGGCTCTCTTGGATCACTCAGTCTGAAGCAAGTCAGTTCCTATGTTATGAGAACGCTCAAGCAGCTCTATGGAGGGGCCTTGAAGGGGTTCAGGGCAGGGCACTCCAGAACGTGCCATCTAGCATGTCGATTATTTTTTACTGAAGACAGTCAAGGTCCAACAGACTCAGGAAGAGCTTTTTACCTCCCCTTTAACACCATATAAGAATTTACATAACCCATAAAGTTTGGGTTAGGTATGGTAAGCTGAGGTGGGGGTGGAGGGGGATGGCACCTGTCAGCAGAGCCTGTTTGTTCAAAACCTTCTGCATGACCCATTGTCTCTATGTGGCCTGACAAACTTTTTTTTTTTTTTTTACCAAACATTTGCATTTCTTGATGTTCAGTCACTCAATTGTGCCTGACTCTGTGACTTCTTTGACTGCAGCATGTCAGGCTTCCCTGTCCTTCACTATCTCTCAGAGTTTGCTCAATCATGTCCATTGATTTGGGGACATCATCCAACCATCTCATCCTCTGTCACCCCCTTCTCTTCCTGCCTTCAATTTTTCCCAGCATCAGGGTCTTTTCCAATCAGTTGGCTCTTCACATCAAAGTATGTGGCCTAAGTATTGGAGCTTCAGCATCAGTCCTTCCAGTGAATATTCAGGGTTGATTTCCTTTAGGATTGACTGGTTTGATCTCCTTCCTGTTCAAGGGACATTTTTTCTCTCCCTGTGAATTGTCTTCCTCCCCTTTTTAGCCCCAGACCCCTATCGCCTTCTCCTTACCTCGAGATGGCATACAAGTTTCAATTGCCTGACTGTTTTTGACCCTCTCATGTCCATAAGACTCCCACTCATACAATTAATGTGTCTCATGTCCATTATTATACCAGCCAAAGAACCTAAGGGGAAGAAGGAAAAGGTTCCTCCCCTACAGCCCACATGATGAGGAACAGAGGTTTATGACCAACTGTCACTCCAGTGAACTTGGAATGAGATCTTCCAGCCCCAGTCAAGTCTTCTGATGACTGAAGTCTTGGCTGGCTGACAATTTGATTGTGACCTCATGAGAGGTTCTGAGCCAGAACCACTTAAGTAGTTTCTCAATTTCTGATCCTCAGAAACTATGACACAATACAACTGTCCTTTGGTCTTCATGGAGGGTTTGTTTTAGGACCCACCACTGATATCAATACCCCTGGATGCTCAAGTCCCATAGTTGGCCCTCTGTATGCACAGGTTCTGCATATGCAGATATAAACAACCACACATCTCAAATGTCATTACATTATCTGCAGTTGGTTGAATCCACGGATATGGAACCCATGGATATGAAGGGCCAATTATATTGGGAAAAAATCTGCATATAAGTGGACTTGTGTGGTTCAAACTTGTTTTATTCAAAGGTCAACTGTAAGTATATATTCTCTAAAGTTACTAAAATTTGGGGGTACTGAAATGGCAACCCACTCCAGTATTCTTGCCTGGAGAATCCCATGGATGGAGGAACCGGTGGGCTACAGTCCATGGGGTCGCAAAAAGTCGGACACGACTGAGGGACTTCACTTTCACTTTCACTTTACAATACCAATAGGTAACTAATACAATTACCCAGTAGGTGGAGCCATTTTGTTTCCATTTCTAAGGTTGTTTTTTTTCAATCAACAAATATTTACTAACATGCCAGACATTATTAACATGAGAGATGGACTAAATGCTTCATTCAGAAATAACATTTTGATTTTCATGGATAATCACAGAATCTGTCAGACTATTCTTTCAATAAGTCTGCAATTTGCTAGATCAAATGCTCACTTTTAAAGTCCAAATACTACCTGAAAACAATACCACTAATTGGATGACCCAACTATCTTTCCCTTGTCACTTGTTGCTTTCACACTTACACACTGGAAACACTACTAATTGATTTTTTTTCAGCTTCCTTTGCTACCAGTAGGGCCATGTAACATATTGCTGGCCAATGAGACAGAAATGGTCACTTATTTAAAGAGTTTCCAGGAAAGATTTTGATTTCCTGAAAAAATAGATAGATAAGACTGCCACTACACTTCCCTCCTTCTTTCTGCCTTGGCTATAGTCCAATGCCTGGAGCTGTAGCAGGCATCTTGTAGCCATGAGGGAAAGGCCTAGGGAATTACAACATCTTGGGCCCTGACATAGCTGAGCTGTCAAACCAATGCCAATAGCTCCCCAACTCTAGAGATGTAGTATTTCCTACTTAAGTCATAAAAGTTACTATGCTTTGTAACTTAGTTATTATTTACTTCTTATAGCCAAATTCAATCTCAATTGATATAATACTATGGAAAGCGACTGATTTCAAAAGAAGTAAGGAAGCATTTTCCCCCAAATATATCTCCTTTGCTCTGAATTCCATGAACAATTGAAATATATTTTGCTCAGTCCTGTCCCACTCTTTGCAACCCCATGGACTGTAGCCTTCTAGGCTCTTAGGCCCCTAGAATATTCCAGGCAAGAATACTAGAGCAGGTTGCCATTTCCTACTCCAGGGGTCTTCCTGACCCAGGGATCGAACCTTCATCTACTATGTCTCCTGCATTGGCAGGCAGTTTCTTTACCACTAGCACCACCTGGAAAGCTCATTAACATCAAGTGTTATTCACTTAGTCCTGTCCGACTCTTTTTGACCCCATGGACTATACAGTCCATGAAATTCTCTGGGCCAGAATACTGGAGTGGGTAGCCGTTCCCTTCTCCAGGGAATCTTCCCAACCCAGGGATCAAACCCAGGTCTCCCACATTGCAGGCGGATTCTTTACCAACTGAGTTATCAGGAAAGCCTCTCTTGCCTTCCTAAATAATAGGAAATAGTGTATTCATGAACATTTTTGAGTGCTCACTATGAAAAAAGCACAGTTCTAAGTGTTTTAGGGCTTTTCAGGTGGCACTAGTGGTAAAGAACCCACCTGCCAATGCAGAAGACATAAGAGACACAGGTTCAATCTCTGGGTTGGGAAGATCTCCTGGAGTAGGAAATGGCAACCTGCCCCAGTTGACTGGGAAATTCCATGGATGGAGGAGTATGACAGGCTACAGTCTCTGAGGCCACAAAGAGTCAGACATCACTGAGCAAAATTTATCTATAAATCTCAACTGTTTTAGAAGTATTAATTCATTTAATCTTCAAGTACTTGAGGTTAACACGATTATTTTCTACAATTTACAGATGAGGAAACACAGAGATTAAGGAAACTTAAGTAACTAGTTAAATAGTAAAGCTGAAATAAACTAAAATCATGTAGCTTCTTTTTATTTTTTAAATTTTTTATTAAGATCATTTCCAAACACATAAAAGTAGAATAGTTAGGACTACCCTGGTCATCCAGTGGTTAAGAATCCACCTAATAATGCATGGACACAGGTTCAATCCCTGGTCCAGGAAGATTCCACATGCTGTGGAGCAACTAAGCCTGTGCTCCACAACAAGAGAAGCCACTGCAATGAGAGTAGCCCCTACTTGCCACAATCTGAGAAAGCCCATGCACAGCAACAAAGACTCAGTATGGCCAAAAATAATAAATAAAATTTTACAAAAGTAGAATAGCTGCAATGGACTTTCATATACTCATCAACCAGTTTCAAAAACAATTAAGATTTTGCCTTTCTTATCCCTTTTTGCATTCTTCTTTTCCTGAAGCATGTTAAAGACTTCCTGGACATCATATCATTTCACCAATAAATATTTCTGTGTATCTCTAGCAGATAAGGACTGTTAAAAATACCATTATCACACCTAACACAATGAAAAATAATTCTCTAATAATTCTTATACTTAGTGTATGTTCAATTCCTCCCCACCTCCCATCTCAAAAAACTTTGGGTTGTTTAATCAGGTCCAAACAAGGCCTACTTACTGCATTTACTGATATATAAGATCATTTAGTTTCTGTCTTCACTATTTTGCTTCCTTATCTGCTTTATCAGATAAAGCAGTAAGCACAAGAAAAAAAAAATGACCCCCTCCACACCTCCCTTCAAATACACAGAATCTTCTACATTTTAAATTTAAGCTTTTTAAATATTTTCTGCTTCTGTAACTTTAAATTTTATGTATAACCATGGGTAGAAAAGAGCTGGGCTAAACAATAGAGTAAGATGCTAGATACATGAGTTTGGATGGAGGGAAAGTAACACTAACAGTTGTCATCATCTCCATCATACCTAACACTCACTGAATTTCTGCCTTAAACTATGCACTACACTGGTCATTTTTTTATTTTTTGGCTGTGCCCTGCAGCATGCGGTTTTTGCTTCCTTATCTGCTTTATCAGATAAAGCAGTAAGCACAAGAAAAAAAAAATGACCCCCTCCACACCTCCCTTCAAATACACAGAATCTTCTACATTTTAAATTTAAGCTTTTTAAATATTTTCTGCTTCTGTAACTTTAAATTTTATGTATAACCATGGGTAGAAAAGAGCTGGGCTAAACAATAGAGTAAGATGCTAGATACATGAGTTTGGATGGAGGGAAAGTAACACTAACAGTTGTCATCATCTCCATCATACCTAACACTCACTGAATTTCTGCCTTAAACTATGCACTACACTGGTCATTTTTTTATTTTTTGGCTGTGCCCTGCAGCATGCGGGATGCTACTTCTCTGACCAGGGATGGATCCTGCCCCCTCCCCGACGCCCGCCCACAGTAGAAGTGCGGAGTCTAAACCACTGGACCATCAGGGAAATCCCACCATGTCATCTTCTATATATATAAGAATCTATGGATGTTTCCCCAAGGGTCAGTTAGGGCTGATTTTCAAATGATCGCTCAAATCAATGGAGACACAAGTATCCACGAATTAAGAGAAAACCAAAGTCATACTCAGATGAACCTTGGGGAAATGTATCCAAAGCTCTTTAATGGAAAGAAGAAAAATTAAATAGCTATGATTTATTGAACTTCCTCTGTGCCAGACAGTGCACTTATTGATTTACAAGTATCTTCTCTAATCTTCAGGCAACTCTAAGAAGTCAGGCCTACTATTAGTTTTTGGTTCCCTCTGTCCCCTGCCCCATCTGCTGAGAGGTGAGAGGAGAGGAAGCAAAGGCTGGGAGTAACGAGATAAAATCTCTCAGGTACCAGTCCTGTCTTCTGTGTTCTAGTCATATGAAATACGTGGACTCTTGGCTCAGAGGCAAAAGACACAGGCCAACAATAGCAGTAGCCAGACATCAATTGCACTGATTCCCAAGGCCCAGTTTCCACAGAGATGGTGAGGGCCAGGTGATGCCTGAACATGCAGTGAGGAACTCTGAACCTTGGAAACGCAGATCTTTGATAAGAGGGCTACTACTAAATCTGCCCTGGGGAGAGACTAATTTCATTACTATTCTGGAAAGCAAGCAAATCTGCCCTCTGCTTTGGAGGAAGACACTATATCTTGTAAGGCTTTTCATTACACAAGCATCCTGTGAAAGACAATCTGCTGATGCCTTTGCTCAGAAGATGTGCAGAAATGCGAGACACCCATGGAGAATTATCTCCAAGAAACAATCCAGAAAGGTTTTCACAGGGTCATTTCAGCATTCCAGGTAAATGTAAATGCGGGAACTAAAATTAGGATTGTACATAGTTCTACCTATTTAATCATCTGGAAAGCAATCACAGAATGTTCATAGCCTGCTGCTGCTAAGTCACTTTAGTTGTGTCCGACTCTGTGATCCCATGGACTGTAGCCCTCCAGGCTCCTCTCTCCATGGGATTCTCCAGGCAAGAATACTGGAGTGGGTTGCCATTTCCTTCTCCTAAGATACCAAAAATGATCCACTTAACATGAAGAAATATAGTAGGTTGCCGTTTTCTACTCCAGGGGATCTTTCCAACCCAGGGATTGAAGCTGAGTCTCTTAGGTCTCCTGCAATGGCAGGTGGGTACTTTGCAAGTTGTGCCACCTAGGAAGACCCAATCAATGCCCAAATAACCCTACTAGGTTCTGCTTTATATATGAGGAAGCCAGGACTCCCATAGATCAAATAGACCTCCTCAGATCACACAGCAGATTGATGGCAAGAACCACAGTTTCACATGTAATTCCAAACTATATGAACAGGACTCTTTTGATCACATTTCAACACATTAAAGTCATCTTGGAAGCTGGGAAGGAGTATGTCACGGCTGTATATTGTCACCCTGCTTATTTAACTTATATGCAGAGTACATCATGAGAAACGCTGGGCTGGAAGAAACACAAGCTGGAATCAAGATTGCTGGGAGAAATATCAATAACCTCAGATATGCAGATGACACCACCCTTATGGCAGAAAGTGAAGAGGAGCTAAAAAGCCTCTTGTTGAAAGTGAAAGAGGAGAGTGAAAAAGTTGGCTTAAAGCTCAACATTCAGAAAACAAAGATCATGGCATCTGGCCCCATCACTTCATGGGAAATAGATGGGGAAACAGTAGAAACAGTGTCAGACTTTATTTTTCTGGGCTCCAAAATCACTGCAGATGGTGACTGCAGCCATGAAATTAAAAGGCGCTTACTCCTTGGAAGAAAACTTATGACCAACCTAGATAGTGTATTCAAAAGCAGAGACATTACTTTGCTGACTAAGGTCCGTCTAGTCAAGGCTATGGTTTTTCCTGTGGTCATGTATGGATGTGAGAGTTGGACTGTGAAGAAGGCTGAGCGCTGAAGAATTGATGCTTTTGAAGTGTGGTGTTGGAGAAGACTCTTGAGAGTCCCTTGGACTGCAAGGAGATCCAACCAGTCCATTCTGAAGGAGATCAACTCTGGGATTTCTTTGGAAGGAATGATGCTAAAACTGAAGCTCCAGTACTTTGGCCACCTGATGCGAAGAGTTGACTCATTGGAAAAGACCCTGATGCTGGGAGGGATTGGGGGCAGGAGGAGAAGGGGACGACCGAGGATGAGATGGCTGGATGGCATCACGGACTCAATGGACGTGAGTCTGGGTGAACCCGGGAGTTGGTGATGGACAGGGAGGCCTGGCGTACTGAGATTCATGGGATCGCAAAGAGTCGGACACGACTGAGCGACTGAACTGAACTGAAGTGAACTTAGTAAAAGACTTGGATTTAGTGCCTGAGCCAACAAAATAACACCATTTTTTTTTCTAAAATATACACTCTCTAGCCAGAAATTGAGACCTGAAAATACCTTCTCCCAAGTGGAATGGGAAAACATAAGCTGTTACATTTGTAAAAGCTATTCAATGATAAATTAGCCTCTGGGAAATCCTCAAATTTTTTTTAGTAATTCCTGAATACTATGAGGTTCATAATAACTTCGGAATGACACCTGTTGTCCTTATTTTTCTAGTGTCAACAAGGGCCCAGAAAAATTATTTAAGTTACCTCACATATGTTAAGCAACAAAATTCAACTAACTAAATTTGAAGATCTAATCAGCTTTATTCAAGGATTCTTTTCTCACTAGTGCTGATTAGGAAATTGTTTTAAAATTTCACAACTTGTAAAGGCTGAAACTGCAGTTAGGTCAGGTATTAAGTCTTTATAGGCCTTAGCATTAGTGACTCCATTTGAGACTTGTTCCTTTACTTATTTATGAGGGGGGAAAAGCAACAGGATTATTTATTAATTAATAGGAATCTCCATCCTTTGAAGTTTTAAACTACCTTAAAGGTAGAGAGAAAAAATAGAAATTACATCCTAATTATGTTTCCAGCATAAATATCACAGTGTAAGAGCCCCATAGTTTGAAATAAAATATCTTCCTAACAATGTATACAAATTCCAGTTTAAGAAAGTCAAATAATAGGATTGTATAGGAATGAAAGCAGAATTTGCCACCAAAAATATGCCTCTTTGGGATAAGGATTATTTTAAGAAGGTTGGTTTTTAAAGGAAAAACAATAACAACAATAAGAACACAGCAGACATGGGGAAAGCTCTGAAAACCAAGTAGAAGTTACCCTTTAGTAAGAACAATTTACAGTTATAAGGGGAATCTCCATATGCAAGGGTACCCTTTGAGTACCAAGAAGCGGAGGATCACTAGATCTTTAGATGCTCTATCAAGGAAGAAGGCTTGGACTTAAATCTGTATAACATCCTTACCTTTGTTTACTGTTTTGCCTTGAAAACCTGGTCCTCTCCTTGCCCAACATCTTTTGTTTTTAGCTGGAGATGGTACTGAAGGTTAGAGACAGTGACTCAGTCTTCCTGGAACTCTCATATATAAGACACATACATGATATTAAACTTCTGTTTTTCTCCCATTAATCTGTCTTTTATCATGCAATCTCAGCCAAGAATCTAGAGAGTGAAAGGAAAATTATTTTTCCTCCCTTACAAGAAGATTTAACTCCCAGAGATATTAAAAAATATTAGAAAAACTCAAAACGCATCGATCATTTTTACACACTGTTCAATAATATATTTTCACCATTTTGGAGATGTATACCATTTTTATTCATTTTCTTCACAACTAGCGTAGTCCTGATGTCTAAGTCTGATGAGCTCCAAATAAAGTTAAAGACGATCAGCTTTCAGCATGCTTAAGAAGCTATACTGTGTTTGAGATCTAGGCTTCTCTCACTGACTTTTTTTTTTTAACATGAATCAGTCACAGGTATACATATGTCCCCTCCCTCCTGAACCCCCTCTCCCATCTCCTACCCCATTCCACCCCTCTAGTTGTCACAGAGCACTGGATTGAGGTCTCTGTGTCACATAGCAAATTCCCACTTGCTATTTTACATATGGTAATATATATGTTTCCATACTATTCTCTCAGTTCATCCCACTCTCTCCTCTCAATGACATTTTTATTAAAAAAACTGTAATAAAACATTCAAATAATGGTACAAGCACTGCTGTGCAAAGACAGAGATGCTTCCAAACCTAACTGTTGATGGTACTGAACCAAACTTGGGTGCACCCATGCACACACAGTGAAGCCAATCTCCTGACAATGGGTTGTGGTGAAGGAACGGGCAATGTTTATCACAGGTCACCAAACAAGGGGATCAGGACAGCTGGTGCTGAAAAAGCCGTCACATTGTAGCAGAGTTTCAGGAAAGCAATTTTAAAGGGCAGGTAAAGGAGATGCGTCCTGTCCCAGGGTACGTGATCAGCTCATGCACAATTCTCTGATTGGCGCATGTAAGGTAACAGGACAGTGTCTTGGGGGTTGAGGGGTTAACAATATCAATCCTTAGGCACCAGTACGTCTGGGGCTATGTGCTCCTGACCATAGGTAGTTTGGGTGCACCCATGCACACACAGTGAAGCCAATCTCCTGACAATGGGTTGTGGTGAAGGAACGGGCAATGTTTATCACAGGTCACCAAACAAGGGGATCAGGACAGCTGGTGCTGAAAAAGCCGTCACATTGTAGCAGAGTTTCAGGAAAGCAATTTTAAAGGGCAGGTAAAGGAGATGCGTCCTGTCCCAGGGTACGTGATCAGCTCATGCACAATTCTCTGATTGGCGCATGTAAGGTAACAGGACAGTGTCTTGGGGGTTGAGGGGTTAACAATATCAATCCTTAGGCACCAGTACGTCTGGGGCTATGTGCTCCTGACCATAGGTAGTTAATTTCTTCCATTTAGTGGCTGTTTTCACATGTGTAAAACAACTCTGGAGATATGCATCAGATACTATTATCTAGGTATTTCAGAGAGGAGTTACAGCAAAGGATATGGGGGAGGGGTCTGTCCTGGGAAGGCCTCATATGATCCTGCTCCTTATAATGAATGACTGGTAGCCCCAATACCTGACAGCTTAAAATACTCGGCTTAAAATGCTCATTATCACCTGTTCTATGAAAATTTCAATTTGGCTTAGAAAAGGCAATTTAAGAATTTCCCCATGAATAATGGATTAGCATATGGGATGAATAAAACTCAAATTTCAAAGGTCAACACAGCCCCAAGGTAAAATACTTCTGAACTTCCCAGATGTGATGGTAGCTAGCAAGCACTGACTCTCCATGTCCATTACTCTAGCAGATTGTCCACTGAGGCACAGGTCATTTCAGTTCAGGGGAGCCTTGGAAGCCGAGCAAAGCAATCAATGACTCGCCACTCTTCAGGAAAAATTCTGAGAGCTATAGGGGAGATAATCCTGAGAAACTGCCCACTACCTCTAGTCCTTTGAAACAGGACAGAGTCAGAGAGGAAGCCAGTGAGGGTGAGATATAACTGGCTAAAGAACTACTCCTACTTCAGAAAGAACAGGTCTGAGTCGCACATTGTCTGAGGCATTTAGATATCAAAAAGTTGGCTAAGAGCTGTATCTATCAAACCCCCTTCTCCCCTGAGGTGCAAATCTGACTCAGAAACTGTAACAATCCCTAGCTGGTCCACAAACCTAACCAGGGGGAGGAGCATGACCTTCAATATTAGAGTACAGGAGCAAAATCTGCCACCCCAAATATGTCTCTCTGTCATGAGGATGAACTTATGTTGATTACTATTAAGAAACAAAAGAGATAGGAAGTCTTTCCATCTCCTGTGGGCCAGAATCCCTTAGACAAAATGGAGTAGCCCTCACAGTCAACAAGAGTCCAAAATGCAGTACTTTGGTGAAATCTCAAAAACAACAAAAGGATTTCTGTTCATTTCCAAAGCAAACTATTCAATATCACAGCAATCCAAGTCTATGCCCCAAACACTAATGCCGAAGAAGCTGAGGTTGAATGGTTCTATGAAGACCTACAAGACCTTCTAGAACTAGCACACAAAGATGCCCTTTTCATCATAGGGGATTGGAATGCAAAAGTAGTAAGTCAAGAGATGAGTAACAGGCAAGTTTGGCCTTGTAGTACAAAAGAAGCAGGGCAGAGGCTAACAGAGTTTTGCCAAGAGAACTCACTGGTCATAGTAAACGCCCTCTTCCAACAACACAGGAGACAACTCTACACAGGGACATCACCAGATGGTCAATACCGAATTCTTTGCAGTCAAAGATGGAGAAGCTCTAAACAGCAAAAACAAGACTGGGAGCTGACTGTGGCTCAGATCATGAATCCCTTATTACTAAATTCAGACTTATATTGAAGAAAGGAGGGAAAACCACTAGACCATTCAGGTATGACCTAAATCAAATCCCTTATGACTATACAGTGGAAGTGAGAAACAGATTTAAAGAACTATATCTGATAGACAGAGTGCCAGATGAACTATGGACAGGGGTTCATGACATTATACAGGAGACAGGAATCAAGACCATCCCCAAGAAAAAGAAAGGCAAAAAGGCCAAATGGTTGTCTGAGGAGGCCTTATAAATAACTGAGAAAAGAAGAGAAGTGAAAGGCAAAGGAGAAATGGAAAGATATACACATCTGAATGCAGATTTCCAAAGAAGAGCAAGGAGAGATAAGAAAGCCTTCCTAAGTGATCAGTGCAAAGAAATAGAGGGAAAGGACTCTGTTTGCAAAGAAATAGAGACTAGACTCTAAATGCAAAGAAATAGAGACTAGACTCTAAATGCAAAGAAATAGAAAGGGAAAGACTAGAGATCTCTTCAAGAAAATTAGAGATACCAAGGGAACATTTCATGCAAAGATGGACAAAATAAAAGACAGAAATGGTATGGACCTAACAGAAGCAAAAGATATTGAGAAGAGGTGGCAAGAATACACAGAAGAACTATACAAAAATTATCTTAATGACCCAGATAACCATGATGATGTCAGTGAGCCCAGACTCCTGCATCTTTCCATACATAGAAAAGTGCTTAATTCCTTAACTGGATATATGGTTTCCTTTAATTAACAATAATCTCTCCATGTTCAGGCTACCTTCATTTTGGTGTAAAACTTCTATATAACCTGACTCCTCCCCCCCCCCCCCCCC
>SJXQ01003408.1:0-63960 GCA_006408695.1 Aepyceros melampus
GGATTCTGACATCCCAAACAGGTGGATAGGTGACTTAAGACACTCTTTTTCTTCTATGCAAGAGAACATCGAGCTTTCAGACTTTGTAAGAGACCTGTCTCTATGAAGTTTATTCTCTTAACCACTAAGGTAGAGAATAGAACTTGCTGTGCTTGAAAATTTGTCAAGAATATGCAAACTAAGAGACAGGATATGAAATATACTGCTACTTTCTGTAGAGATTCAAATGGACAGAAAAATTACTTCTGAAAAATCCCAGTAATGGTGCCCACAGCACATAGCAGTATGTGAATGGAAGTGAAAGAAGAAAGAAAGTGAAATTGCTCGGTTGTGTCTGACTCTTTGAGATGCCATGGACTGTAGCCTATCAGGGTTCTCCGTCCATGGGATTTTCCAGGCAAGAGTACTGGAGTGGGTTGCCATTTCCTTCTCCAATGTTAACATTAAAAAATGTTTTGTGTCTTCTTGTGCAAAAGTGTTTAAATATTCAAGAAACATACACGCACACATACAGACACGCGTGCATGCTCAGTTGCTTCAACTCTTTGTCACCCCGTGGACCATAGCCCACCAGGCTCCTCTGTCCATGGAGTTCTCCAGGCAAGAATCCTGGAGTGGGTTGCCATTTCCTTCTCCAGGGAATCTTCCTGACTCGGGGATAGAACTCCGTCTCCTGCATTGGCAGATGGATTCTTTACCACTGTGCCACCTGGGAACCCCATATATAGATATAGGTATATAGATAGATATAGGTATATAGATAGATATAGATAGCAAAACTTGTAAACTATATTAGCAGATGAATTAGGAATATTTTCCATTCCCCTTTTTCTTGACTTACAGATTGTGAACTTTATGGAGTACAATTAAAAGTTGATATTTTTTTCTCAAATAAATTGCAATATGGTATATCAAGGACTCAGAATAAACTCTTATTTCCCCTGAAAGTGAGTGAGGTAATCTGTATGCTTGTACACACACACACACAAAGATATCTGTTAATGGAGTGCAAAAAAATCACTAATCAAGGGACACAAAATTCAACACTTTTCTAGGGCTTAATGACAAATATATACTTTGGAAAATTTCTGGAAAATCAAAAGTTCCAGGGAAATTGATGTCAAGACAGCTGAAGGTTTTACCAGAGTGACCTTGGTATGACGATGGTAGTTATACCACAGAGGAGTCAACAAATGGACTATTATTTAGGTTACTGTTACGAGGCAAGTAATCCATAGACGTTCCAGCAAAAACTGCACAGGGGATTCTCTGTTGATTAGTAGCAAAAGGGCAGCATGAAAACATCTTATGACCATGTGAAGAGTTGGCATATATTCCATTATGTGCCATTCTGAAAGCAACAAGTGAAAGAAAACAGCAGTGACTTTCTAAACTACAGCTTGGCAGGAGTCAATTTATGAATGATTCATCTTATGCTTGAGTAAAGAGCCAGAAAGATGTAATGAAGGAAACTATGAAATTGTAAGAACAACTTGGCTCACTTTCTTAATCTAGAGAAATTAGGATTGATGTGACCTAAATTAACTTTGGCCCTAACATTTAAGGGCTTCGCTGGTGGCTCAGTCAGTGGAGTCTGCCTGCAATGCAGGAGAACTGTTTGATCCCTGAGTTGGGAAGATCCCCTGGAGAAGGAAATGTCAACCCATTCCAGTATTCTTGCCTGGAGAATCCAGGACAGAGGAGTCTGGTGGGCTACAGTCAATGGGGTCACAAAGAGTCAGACATGACTGGCTCACTGACTAACTTAACATTTTTCTATGATTTGAGATACTCACTGAAATTAACTGGTAAATGGCACAGTATTAACTGTTTTGGGAACGTTGTAGTATGATCATGACTCAGGGACAAAGTGATCCAGAAAATAGATGTCATAGGCAGCCCAGGGGTATAAGAGTCAATGACATACCGAAACAGGACACAGAAAAAAACTCCAGGGGGATCTTTCTTATAAGCTTGCAAAAGTGGCCTTTCCCTTTCCAAGACAGCCTCATATGGGGAAGAATCTGATCATGGTGGGGTGGGGTGGGAAGGGATATGGCTTTGCCTATTGCTCTTTCTAGTGTATTTGTTCCAAACACAGGGATGAAACATGAGTGATACTTAATATAGGTCATTAAAGGATACCAAGAAAATCCCCTTTTAATTATTAACTAACACCATGGACATATTCAAACCACATTTTGTGTTTGATTTCCCCCTATGAGTGCCAGGCATCCCTAGCTCTGCTCCCCACCAGATACAGACAGGCAGTAAGGTCTAAGTTCTCTATCAGATGTGGTATTAGGAAAAAAAAAAGCTACCTCTGCATTAATGAGCAATCAACAGTTTCCATGTGGTCAGAAAATGTTTAAGTTTAAAAAACTTTAAGCAAGCCTTCCTCATTTTACAGATCAGTTCAGTTAGGTCATCGAATATCTACCATTTCCAGATACTGTTCAGCTTTTGGATATTTAGGGATTAAATAAGACCCAGTCCTGATCAGACAGAGTCTTAATAAAGTTGGGTGGGCAGAGGTAATATCTGTTATGGTGAGGTAAGAACTACATTAAATGTATGTATCTGTCAATGTTCTTAGTTCCAAGCAACAGAAATTTAATTTATCTGATGTAAACTGAAGAAGGATGCATCAAATTCTAGTCCCACAATTGCTGAAGGCTAGAGAATCAGGCACATGGCTCGTGAAGACAAAGAACAGCCACGGTTGTTATTAAATACGTTAATTTTTTTCTGCTAAGCCCTAGAAAACAGTTTGCAGAACCATTACTGAGAGTTCTAGGTTCTACACTCCATGGCTCTGACAGACACATCCAAGACAGAACATTGTTTGCACAGCTGCCTCTGTTCGCCTTAAGAGTGGATCCTCCTCTGTCTCTGCTTCTTTGGGTCCCCAGTTCCTAATTCTAGGTGCCAGATAACTGTGTCTGCTTAGCCGCTCTGAGTGCTTTCCCTAATCTACCAGGCTAGCTGGGACAGTGAGTCGCTGGCATTTGGGCTTCCATGTTGTCATCACCATTAAAGTATGGACGGAGTGTAGCAGATTTTAAACTCACAGTTTAATATATCACTGTCTTTTTTAGCTTAAGTAATCTTTCAGATAACTCCTTTTTCACTCTCACCTTTCAGTTTCTCCTCCTCCATCTTCAGTTTTCTTTAAGATGGTCCCTAAGTGTATATAGGAAGACAGACATAACATTAAGGTATGGGGAGAGAAGGGGATCTGAAGCCATGTCATATTGTCTGGGTCCTGGTTAGTCACCGGCTATAGAGGAGTTTGCTTTGACTCTAGTGCTTGACCAACAGGTATTTTTGAAGTGTTGTGCAAGCATGACATCCATTATATAATCCTTACCATTTTTCTTGATTCACAAAGCATAATATAGGCTCTTTGTCCGAACTCCCTAGTATCTGCATGTCCACTTGCCCACTTGGCACCTTCATGTTCCCACAATGAAGAATATGATGTTAGTCTCTGAATATATATCCTAGCTGGGCAAAGAATACAATGGTGTTAGCTGTGATTGAACATGGAGGCCCTGCACCTGATATATTTCACTTTTCAGTACCTAGGGAGCGTGTGTGTGCATGCTCAGTCGCTTCAGTTGTGCCCAACTCTCTGGAACCCCATGGGCTGTAGCATGCCCAGGCTCCTGTGTCCATAGGATTCTCCAGGCAAGAATATTGGAGTGGGTTGCCACGCCCTTCTCCAGGGAATGTCTCAACCTAGGGGTTGAAACCTAGGGTATGTCTCCTGCATCTCCTACATTGCAGGCAATTCTTTATCTACTGAGCCACTGTTTCAGCTGAAGCCCTCTTAGAGTTCCTCTCACCCTCTGCTTTCTTCTTTCCACACACTGGGCTAGAAAGGGCTGGCTTTCTATACTTTTATACTATCTGTCAGGAAATAACAGATATCCATAGTCTACTTAATTTTTAGGTGCAACAAATCTTGTGGCTGCAAGTGATCACCATTTCAGGGTAGAAATGAAAACAACTTGGTTTAGCATTAACAGAATATCAACTCAGCCAGACATTTGTGTAAATCAGTACAAGAAACATGTAAGGGGTAAGAATGGGGTAAAGGGGTCAGAAAAGACATGCTTAAGGAAGCAACTCTGAACTGTGTTGGGGATGAACTCCCTGCCCAATTTTAGATAGCTTGTATGCACACAGGCAGGATGAGGGGCTAGAAGTCCTTAAGATATACTAGAGGGCAGTTGGGAAGACTCTCCTGACCAACAGTCACCTTCACTTGCCTGCCTTTGTGTCTGATGATCCACAGATATCTCACTGTGTGTCAGCAGAATCTAGAAGGTTCACTTCCTCCACAGTGGCTGACAGCTAGACTACATAGCAAACTGTGTGGACTGGGAGAATTCTATAGAAGTAGACATGTAAGGAACTAACAACTACCGAAACAATTCCCTTCTTGGGTGGGAGAGATCAGTGATTAAGAATTATTTAAAGAACTCTGAAGGGCAGAGTTTTCACTTCAGAACCATGAGATTAGATTGTAGGGGAAGGGAACCAGAAACACTGGAGCTGATCAAAAATTGTAGATGGTGGCAGGGCCATGTCTCCAACCAAGATGCAGTTATGGGGATGAGGGCCAGACTTTGGGAAGCTGTTAGCAAGCCAAGTGCACAGCATGGAGCAGAACTGGTGAAACAATTAGTTCTGATCCGGTAAAGTGTTCATTTCAGGTACTGACAGGGGTTAAATTGATAGACTTAGTACATACCATTCTGCAAATAGAGGGCATGGAAGCTGCACCAGACTAGACCACAGGAACATTCTGAGATCAGTATTCCTCCTAGGTATTTAAAGAGTTCTTTAAATGCAAATATTTCCTGGGAGAGATAAAGATAGTATTATCCAGCTTGGAGTAAATATCTCAGTTATTTCATTCATTGGTTGTTTTATCAGAAACATTTACATGTAAATCACTGAGTTAGTGAGTGGGAATAAAATCAGATCTTACCTTCACATTGGAAGATAAGACCACATATATATACACACACCAATGAAATAAGGTATAAAACCTGTTATGAGAGGGCTAGATAATATATGAAGTTTGTTAAGAGAGAAAATAATTCAGATTAGGACAGACAGGCAAGGGCTTCTTAGAAAAGAATGTTTTGTTTCACTGAGCTTTGAAAGAAAGGAAGGATCTGAACATTTAAAGTTGAGAAAATAGTATTTCAGAGAGAAGAAACAGCGTGGAGAACAAAATCTGTAGGGTTTAGGGAAACAGAAAACTGTTTGTTTTGGAAATAATATAAATAACATAAGGGCAAGTTAGGTTCTGGTCAGGAGATTGGGAGATCTGTGGCAAAGGAAATAGAATGACTCAGTTTGAATTATGGAATGACCCAAGGGGAAACTTCAAAAGAGCTCTGGGTGGATCAAGTAGGTTTGGCCACATGAAACCCATTTCCTTAGTGGGGAGGCAGGGATAGAGACAGTGCAGAAAATGGAAAAAAAAAATTCTTTTGTCACCATTCTGCCATCTGCTTACTTTAGCTGAATCCTTCCATTAGGTTTTTGGGTTCAGACCAGGACTTGTCTATAATCATTTTATGGTTTGTTTCTAATGAGAAAGAAAAGGCTAGAGACAGATGCTGTATGAATAAATGGAGAAAATACATTTTTTAGGTTTTGTTTGTTTGTTTCTAACACTTTCCCAGTGTTGCAAAGAAGTGAAACAATTATTGCACCTTTACTTTTACCCAAGTTTTAAAATTTCTATTTTTCCTTCCATTTTCTTATTTTTGAGTTTTGAGCAATCAGAAGTAATGTTGGAATGCACAGAAGGAAAACACAATATCAGGGAATGGAAAGAAAAATGATAGAAAATATCAACAAGTTTCATCTTGTTCACATTTAAAAAATCACATTTAAAGTAATCTAGGACATTTAGAAATTGAAAGGTAAAATGTTTCTATTATATCCTTTAGCACCTGTGAGTGACAATCATAATGCTGATACAGGATTAACTAGAGGCTTTCAGGATTTACCTGGGAAGTTCTCATTCATCTGTTGCACAAGGTAATGAGGCATCTCTGCCCTGAATCACTGAAAGAGAATCTGGTGTGGCAGGTTGCACAGCTGAATGAGGATTTGTTTGCATAAAGTCTTTTTAGTTCGTTCTAACAGTGAGGGCACCTTCTTGTTGGCAAACATCAAACCTTTTTTTGTTTCCTTTTATAGAAATAATTTCATATTTACAATTTGTTCTTAAATATACCCACCAAATACATACATGTTTACTTTTTGCTTTGCTTTTTTTTCCACCTTCCCTGAGCAAAGCTGCACCCTCTTCTCCTGGTTTCAGGTGAGAAATTTGAATTGTGGGTATTGTAGTTCTTCTCCCTTTTAGAGTTTCTGGTTGAGCAGCCTGGAGTCATACCTCAAGGACTCCTAGTCCCAGGTGGCTCAGTAAGTAAGAGTTCAGGCGCCACATACAGAGCAAGGCACGTTTGTAAGGAGTCCTTGGTTTGGTAGAAAGAGTTCCATTCACTCTACCAAATAATGTTCCTGAACTGAAGAGACTGGGATTCATTTCTGCAATTGTAAGTGCTGCTTTTAAAAATTAATTCCTTTCACTATTGATATATGGTGCAAATAGGAAATTGTGTCATTTCCAGAACAATTGAATAAAGTAAATATTTCTTCCTTCCCAAGGCCTCCTTGGGAAAGAAAAAGAGAAGGTAATTGACACTCTGCGGGTTTGTGGGACATGGTTTAGAATAAATTTTAACACATAAAATAAATACCTGAGCATGGCATAGGATGAAATAATTTATGAAAAGAACAATATGACATGCTACATTCAAAGTCAGGTATAAACAACAGCAACAACAATAGAACCCCACTTTGACTGACTTCAAATATGTGGATGGTTGAAATCCTTTGAAACTTTTAAATATTTCAAAAGCCAACGGCTGTGTTGAAAAGACTGTGGCTGTTAAAGTCAGATAAAGTTAGATTCAGTGGCCCTACTTCTTATTAGATGTGTGAACTTTGGCACAATATTTCACCTTATGGAGCCCCCATTTCCACACTTGTAAGGTGGGTATAAAACCTGACTCACTGGATTAATAGTATAAATGAGTGTTGTGCATTATGCTGAATAGATGCCTAGACAATAGCTACTGGAGGGTGGACTTTCTTCATAATGAAGTTTCAATGCAGCTTCAAAAACAGATTAAAGGGATAATTTATTGTAGGACTCCACTTACATGAGGTGTTAAGAGTAGTCAAATTCATAGAAACAGAAAGTAGAGTTGTGGTTGCCAGGGGTTAGGGAGAGGGCGAAATAGGAAATATTTAGTAGGTAACGAGTTTCAGTTTTGCAATTTGAAAATGTTCTAAAGATTGATTGCACAATAATGTAAATATACTTAAGAGTACCGTGCTCTACACTTACAAATGGTTAAGATGGTAAATTTTACATCATGTGTTTTTACCACAATTAAAAAAAAACCAGATCAAGGAGTGCGTAGTGAGAATTCTGGTGCCTCTGATTTATGAAAGTATCTCTGACTCCTTAAAACATGTCTAAATCCATTTTCAGTGGGTCTAATTTTAGGGTTGATATTGGATCACCTGTGTTAATCTCTTTTTTACATAATAATAATTAGCAGAGAAGATAATGGAATTTTGCTGTATTCTTAAAGTCATCACTATGTTTGTGGCGATCCTTTTATATCCTCCATAACTTAATTATGTGATTAATTCATAATAGTGAGATTTCATCATTACTGTACAGAATATAGGAATTGTGAAGTCATAGTTTGGTTAACCTTACTTGAAAACTTTAGAAACAACTTAAATGCTTTATTTATTTTGGTGTTCTCACTTTCCTTGGAGCTAATTTATAAACAGATAATTTTATATGTCTGTCTTAGAAATAATAAAGACTATTAAGACAGCATCTGTTAAACACCATCCTGTCTTAGTATTAGCTAATTTGGAGATCAAAAGACAATTTGAAATTAAGTTGATTTTAAATTTAATAACATACAATGAAAGTATGTCATAGTTGAATTTTTGGAAAATCTTCTCTTGAAAGACTACAGCAATGCCTGGCTGTCTGTTAAAACTGTGTGTCTTCTATGGTATTTGGTGATAACTGAGAAGGCAATGGCAACTCACTCCAGTACTCTTGCCTGGAAAATCCCATGGGTGGAGGAGCCTGGTAAGCTGCAGTCCATGGGGTCGCTACCAGTCAGACAAGACTGAGCGACTTCCCTTTCACTTTTCACTTTCATGGATTGGAGAAGGAAATGGCAACCCACTCCAGTGTTCTTGCCTGGAGAATCCCAGGGATGGGAGAGCCTGGTGGGCTGCCATCTATGGGGTCGCACAGAGTCGGACACGACTGAAGCGACTTAGCAGCAGAAGGTGATAGTAACTGGTATTTGTGACAAGTGTGTAAAGTTTTGCATGGGATATATCATTTAAATGTAAACTCTCTCAGGAACTATGTCAGGAAGTCCAGGGTTGGATTAAAGTGCAAACAAAGGAGAAGCAAAGCTACAGAATCAGTTGATAAATATAGTATACTATCTAAAAGGACATTACTTTTGCTGTTGAATGTCATCTGTAGTCTACTCTCTCTAGGACATGCCATTTATTCACTTAAAAATTACTTCTCACAGTCCTACAATGTCCTCCCCCTGGGGTGGGCTTTGGGGTTGGAGTGACTGAGGCATAGCCCTTGAGGGGATCCTATTCTACTAGAGGAGGTCTGTACTTATAAATAGCTAAAGGCAGAAAGTGCCAATTCACGTCACTTAAGTCATTCCTGGCCTCACTGTTGGTCATTCCTACTGCTTAGCATATATGATGCTAAGGATCATGATATTAAAGAAGTTTCCATAAATCTTTGCTTGAACTGTAATAATTAGAGGACAGAAAAAAATAAATTTGAAAACTTGAATGTGAGTTGGTCAAAAACAAAGTGGAATGACTTCCCTGAACATGGAAGAAATACATACCCAGAATCTCAGAGGAAAGGGAGTTCATAGTGTCTGGAATAAATAACAGGTGCTAGGAATGAAAATGGAAGAGGGGGATGGGAACTCAATAGCAAAACAACAACAATAATAATTTAATAATAATAATAAATGATAACAGTCAAAATGCTTTTGAGTTTTTAAGCTTGGGCCTGAGAAAATAACAGTAATACTGAAGCAAAAGAGAGGGGGGGTAGTTCTTGTGGGGGAAATGTGCTTCAGGCAATTTGAAATTGGAGCTGAGCTATCTTTCAGTGGAAAAGGAAATTGCGTTGTTAATCACGTGGAATTGGAATTTTGGAGAGCCATCAGAACTGGCCAGAGAAATAGAGAAAGCAAGTAAGCACTTCTTTCAGTAAAATGAAACTTAGTTCTGTTCTTCCTCCTGCCTCACTCGTAGAGGCATGCTGAAGAAAGAGACTCTCCAGGTATCTAGGGATGGGGAGGGGAAGGAACACTGGATTGACTGGTTCCACAACTTTATTTTGTCTTAGGGTTTCTCTCTTGATTACTATAGTCACCACCTTGCTCAGCGATGATGCTTCTTTGTAGGAGCCTTTCTGGGAAAAAACAGAAACGTCAGCTCTAGCCAGGAAACTGACCACTATGTTTACTTTCCAGGATTGCTGGAGGGGAGTTTTTGTGTCTTCTGTTTCCAATTGGAAGAGCATTTAATTTGGAAGTTTTCCTAAAAGATACAGTACATAGTAGATTTCCATTTAAAGATAGATATCATAAAGCCTTGCACACTCACCTTCCAACCTAGCAAAAAAAATTTAGAAATTAAAATTCCTTAAGTGCTCTACCTGGTTCTGTTTCTCCCTTTGTACCTCAGCAGTCACTGCTTTTCTGTCCTTGTGTATTTTCTCTGTATTGTATGCTTTTATTCTTTTGTCTACCTTTATTTTTATATTTTACTATTTCTACTGCCATTGAACATATCCACAAATATTATATAAGCTTGTTTTAAAGTTGAAAGATTTTATATAAACCCTAGAGTATACAGTGTTCAACTGCAACTTGCTCTGTTCTTTTAACCTCGTACTTTTGAGGATAATCCATATTGATTTTTGTAGCACAATTTATTAGTTTTCATAGCAGCATGGTATTATGCTATCATAAGTAGAATTATAAATAATATTCTTATACATGCCAGTTGTATACAAATGTAAGATTTATTTTAGTGAATATTTCATAGATTTGCTGAACCATAGTCATGTATATCTTCAAATTTATGAGATACTGATGAATTGCCTTCTAAAATATTTATCCCATATTTTGTTCATACACAATGAAGGAGAATTCCTGTTTATCTCTAATCTCAAGACACTTATTTATCTTAAGTGCTCTAAATAAATAATCTCTCCAGATGTAACTGAAAACCAGATACCTGTGGCATCTTGGAGACTCAGATATGTTTGTAGCATTGTAATCTCTAAAATGGAGAAGGCAAAGGCACCCCACTCCAGTACTCTTGCCTGGAAAATCCCATGGACAGAGGAGCCTGGTAGGCTGCACTCCAAGGGGTTGCTGAGAATTGGACACGACTCAGTGACTTCACTTTCATTTTTCACTTTTATGCATTGGAGAAGGAAATGGCAACCCACTCCAGTGTTCTTGCTTGGAGAATCCCAGGGATGGCGGAGCCTGTTGGGCTGCCGTCTATGGTGTTGCACAGAGTCGGACACGACTGAAGCAACTTAGTAGCAGTAGCAATCTCTAAAATATAGTGCAAAATTTGATCTTAAATCAACTTCCTTGTTTCTCAACCCATGGTGTGAGAGGGCAACTGAATTTTCTATTTAGTAGACATTGTTGTTGCTCAGTGGCTAAGTCGTGTCCGACTCTGTACTCCATGCACAGCGGGCTTCCCTGGCCTTCACTATCTCCCACAATTTGCTCAAATTCATGTCCATTGAATCAGTGATGCTATCTAACCATCTCTTCCTCGGCCACCCCCTTTTCCTTGTACCTTCAATGTTTACCAGCATCAGGGTCTTTTCCAGTGAGTCAGTTCTTTGAAAGAGGTAGGCAAAGTATTAAAGTTTCAGCTTCAGCATCAGTCCTTCCAATGAATATTCAGGGTTGAGTTCCTTTAGGATTGACTGGTTTGATCTCCTTGCTGTCCAAGGGACTCTCAAGAGTCTTCTCCAGCACCATAGTTTGAAAGCATCAGTTCTTTGGTACTCAGCCTTTTTTATGGTCCACCTCTCACATCCGTATATGACTATTGGACCTTTGTCGGCCAAGTGATGTATCTGTTTTTTAATACTCTGTCTAGGTTTGTCATAACTTTCCTTCCAAGGAGCAAGTCTTAATTTCGTGGCTGCAATCACTTTTCACAGTGATTTTCGAGCCAAGAAAATTAAATCTGCCATTGTTTCCACTTTTTCCTCATCTCTTTGCAATGAAGATGGGACCAGATGCCATCATCTTCATTTTTTGAATGTTGAGTTTTAAGCTAGCCTTTTCACTTTTGTATTAATAATAATAACAATGCCATGTACCAAATACTATCTTAAGTTCCTTAAGTAAAATATATGACTTAATTAATTTGAGGGTTAAGATAAAGATGTTCTGCCAGTTTTAGAGATAAAGAAACTGATTCACAGAAATACCATGTCAATAGTAAGAGGTTGTGGAATTTGTGTCTACTCAGCCTATTCCAGCTAAGACAAGTGATAAAAGGTAGGTGGGAACAGACTGGAAAAAGAGACATCAAAGTATCATCGTCCTAAACTACCAAAACTTTAAAATCTAGCCATTATTTAATAAGATAAAAAGAGCATAATGAAGTGATGAGAAGTGTCAAATAAGTCTATATTTGTATGGAGAGAATTTAATTTTGCCTAGAAAACCTGGAAATGATTCCATAAATGATCAAACTTTACCGAGCCTCGGAAATTACAGAAAGGAAGTTAAAGAGGCAAAAACAAAGGGAGTAGCTACTTATAAAATATAAGGAAATGGAAAGTACAAAATATATTTGGTAAAGTTAATTTATCCAGCCATTGACTCAACAAATAATTTCTGAACATCTGTTGTGTGTGAGGCACTGACCTAAACTGTGGGACGCAGCAGTGAGCAAAACAGACCCCATCTCTCCCCACAGGTAAATGTGGTTGGTGATGTAGTATTTGGGGAATTGGGGGCAAAAGATGAAGGAAATAAGATCGGAAAGATAGATTGCCTATAATTATGAAGCATTTTCAAATATCAACCTAAGAATTGTGCACTTTATTCTGAAGGCAGTGAGGAATCAGTGTGAGTCACTGTGCGGTGAGTGGTGTTATTCATTTATTCATTCAGTAAACATTAATTCAGCAGGCTTCCCAGGTGTCTCTAGTGGTAAAACCTCGCCTGCCAATGCAGGAGACATAAGGGACAGGGTTTAATCCCTGGGTTGGGAAGATCCCCTGGAGTGGCATGGCAACCACTCCAGTAATTTTGCCTGAAGAATCCCACGGACAGAGGAGCCTGGCAGGTGACAGTCTATAGAATCATACAGAGTTGGGCATGACTGAAGCAACTGAGCACACAAACATTAATTCAACCTGAGCTTTACTTAGTCCTGGGGATACAAATATTGAGGGAGTGATAAGCATGTGTATACAGTTGATAATGCTATATAAGAAATAAGGTGGGAGTTGCAAAGCATAGGAAAGCCTAACACAGGCTGGAGTGTGTGGTGAGAAGATGGGGACTAGGGTTGGAGATACTAGAAAGTAGCCAGTTTTGACTTTATGAAAATTCATCAGAGTAAAACTTTAGGTGTGTTTCCCTTCCAATTTTTTAATGTTCAAAAGAAAATAAATTTTATTAACTGACATGTCATTTCATATATCAAACTTTTTAATTTTCTGAAACTTTCTCCTCAATACCTATACAGAAATTAATTCTCAATCCTCAAACTAGAGTGCTAGGAGAAGCCCTTTATCCTTTGCTACTTGAAAAACAGCAAGTCTCAAGCAGAGTGAACAGTCTCTGCTTACTAAACCATTCTCTTTTTGGATGGTTTTAATAAACTGAAAATTCAATAAAAACATTACTTGTTTTTGAATATCAATAATTGAACATTGTTTTCTAGTTGTAAAGGTTAATTCCTCAGTATTTACATGTAGATTGCAAGCATACAGTATGGATGTATTTTTATGTTCTGCCTGTAATCCAGCCTATTTTTCTGTATTATCATGTGCAAAAAAAAAAAAAGCATGTTATAGCTCACCTATTTATGGAAAAATATAGACTCATTTATTCAGTCCATGGTGTTTCATTCAAGTTTCTAAATCTTATTTATAAATGACTTGGTCAGTTATTTGGAAAGGGCATTTCACTTGGATGTAGACAACTGTGTCAGAATGTCAGGGCTGAAAAATGATGTTGGAGACTTTGTGTCAAATACAAAAACTTTAATTTAGCAATGAATAGAGGCCTTACTGTGTATGTAAATATATTTACAAAGATATTAAAGAAAAAATGTAAAGTAATTCTTGCCACAATAAGAAAATGCAAATAATATATTAGCATATAGAACATGAAGTAAGCTGAAACTCCAGGTTTCAGATTTTTCATCTGCAAATTCTCTCTTCATAAGTACGACATGGCAGCTTTCAGTTTTTTCCAACTCTTTCCAGTAAGAAACATTATAAACATATAGAGTGTCTAGTGCCTTTCCTTTTTTTACTTAATATATTTCAGTGATTGACCCATATCATTGCATATGAGAAGACCACATTATTTTTTCCCACAATGGCTATGAATATGCCAAAGATTTTTTATTGGTCTCATATTGTTGATTTTTATGTAATTTCTAGATTTTGGCTACAATTAACAGAGCAAGAGTGGTCAAGGAAGTTAAATTGGAAAATTTGGCCAAGATTCTAAGATAACTGTTTTCTAACTAAAATCCCAAGTTGGAATATCTTCACAAGTATTGACTCCTCACCCACCTCCAGGTTATAAGGAAAAATAAAGGGAGAATAAAACACAGAGGATTTTATAAGAATGATTTTTGAAGAGCTAACCCAGTGTGGAGAGGTAGAAGTGAGGGATGGTCTTTTTTATCTCAAACTTAGAGGAAGTGGCTTTGCTATATACTCCTGGAAAGCTTAATGTGTTTTCCTCTAGAAAACCAGAGCTGAGGGGGACATCACTAACAGAAGAATTAGTTGTGTTGCTCAGTTCACAGGTGATACAGTCATAAGCTTCTGAGGATTCCCCAAAGCTCACTCATGTATGTGTGCACACACTCACCTCCATACACAGTGTCAGTAATAAACACTGCAGAGCCAAAGCCAACTTTCAATCACACTAATAGAGTAAAAATGTTCTGTTTTATTTCTCCTTTTTCTTCCCTGTTCTCCAATTTTGGAGGCTACCGTAACGGGAGGTTGCAAGTTGGGTGACAGAGGAAGTGAGGTAGAAAAAGAGAAGGTGTGCACAGCACTCCCTCCCCAGAAGCCTGTAGACTTGTAGGGCACAAGAGCAGGGAGATCAGTCTTACAACAAAATGTTGGTATGCTGATGGAAATATTGGATGAGGCATTCTAATTCATGAATCAAAACTGTATTTTGCAACTTTAAATAACCACAGAGTAACCAAAAGATTCATGGGCCCAACTGGGGAATTTTCATCAGTGGTATTGGGAAAAACTCCCCCCAGTGAATACATTTTTAAAAGGAAAGCAGTGGACAAAGATACAATTACATTCTGATTCATCTCACAAATTGTTTCAAATGGTTACATGTATATCTTTGCCTATATGTAAGGGAAACTCTCCTTCTTAAACAAAGACAATATATCTATGAATTTCCAGAACAGAGTAATTAACTTGCAGTAAGAATAACTGAAACTAAAACTACTGTAGACAGAGTATAGAGAGTATTTCTAGAAGACTCTTGAGAGTCCCTTGGACTGCAAGGATATCTAACCAGTCCTCCTAAAGGAGATCAGTCCTGAGTGTTCATTGGAAGGACTGATGTTGAAGCTGAAACTCCAATACTTTGGCCACCTCATGTGAAGAGTTGACTCATTGGAAAAGACCCTGATGCTGGGAGGGATTGGGGGCAGGAGAAGAAGGGGATGACAGAGCATGAGATGGCTGGATGGCATCACCAACTCAATGGACATGGGTTTGGGTGAATTCCGGGAGTTGGTGATGGACAGGGAGGCATGGCTTGCTGCGATTCATGGGGTCACGGAGAGTCGGACACAACTGAGCAGCTGAAATGAATTCAGTATGGTAATGTGTCTTTTAAAATTTAAATTAATTAAACTAATTAAAATAGGTTAATTAAAATTAGCAAAAAATGAAAATTTAGTTTCTCATTTGCATTAGCCTTATTTCAAATGTTCAGTAGCTACAAGTAACTATTGATTATGTGATTTGACAAAGCAGATAAAGAATATTCCCCAAATCACAGAATTTTTGGTCCCTATCACAGACATTAAACCATTTAATTCTCACAAAACATAAGGGGGAAGTTATAGTTATTGTTCCCACTTAATAAATATGAAAATCTAGAATCAAAGAGGTTTAGAATGTTGAAGTTCTTCGATTCCAGGTCCCTTGATCTTTCCTCTAAACCACACTGGTTGACCCTCAAGGCAAGAAGATAAAAAAATCAGTTTCATTCTACTTTCAGAATGCAGTGGGGGATATCCTAAAATCTAGAAATTCCTAAGGGAAGGAAGATTTGCTCATCTCAGTGTTACTGGATTGGTGGGGAACAAGTCTTATTTCTAGTTTCTCAGTCAGTTCAGTTCAGTTAAGTCCCTCAATCATGCCAGACTCTTTGCGAACCCATGGACTGTAGCACACTCTGTCCATCACCAACTCCCGGAGTTTACTCAAACTTGTGTCCATTGAGTCAATGATGTCATACAGCCACCTCATCCTCTGTTGTCCCTTTCTCCTCCTGCCTTCATCTTTCCCAGCATCAGGGTCTTTTCCAATGAGCAGTTCTTCACATCAGGTGGCCAAAGTATTGGAGTTTCAGCTTTAGCATCAGTCCTTCCAATGAATATTCAGGACTGATTTCCTTAAGGATGGACTAGTTGGATCTCCTTGCAGTCCAAGGGACTCTCAAGAGTCTTCTCCAACACCACAGTTCAAAAGCATCAATTCTTCTGCACTCAGTTTTCTTTATAGTTCAACTCTCACATCCATACATGACTACTGGAAAAACCATAGCCTTGACTAGATGGAACTTTTTTGGCAAAGTAATGTCTCTGCTTTTGAATATGCTGTCTAGGTTGGTCATAGCTTTCCTTCCAAGGAGCAAGCATCCTTTAATTTCATGACTTCGGTCACCATCTGCAGTGATTTTGGAGCCCCATAAAATAAAGTTGCTTACTGTTTCCATTGTTTTCCCCCATCTCTTTGCCATGAAGTGAAGGGTCCGGATGCCATGATCTTCATTTTCTAAATGTTGAGTTTTAAGCCAACTTTTTCACTCTCCTCTTTCACTTTCATTAAGAGACTTTTAGTTCTTCTTTACTTTCTGCCATAATGGTGGTGTCATCTGCATATCTGAGGTTATTGATATTTCACCTAGCAATCTTGATTCCAGCTTGTGCTTCATCCAGCCCAGCATTTCTCATGATGTACTCTGCATATAAATTAAATAAGCAGGGTGACAATATACAGCCTGATATATACCCTTCTTGATTTGGAACCAGTCTGTTGTTCCATGTCCAGTTCTAATTGTTGCTTCCTGACCTGCATACAGATTTCTCAGGAGGCAGGTCAGGCAGTCTGGTATTCCCATTACTTTAAGAATTTTCCACAGTTTATTGTGATCCACACAGTCAAAGGCTTTGGTATAGTCAATAAAGCAGAAGTAGATGTTTTTATGGAACTCTTGCTTTTTCAATGATCCAACAAATGTTGGCAATTTGATCTCTGGTTCCTCTGCCTTTTCTAAATCCAGCTTGAACATCTGGAAGATCACAGTTCATGTATTGTTGTAGCTTGGCTTGAGAATTTTGAGCATTACTTTACTAGTGTGTGAGATGAGTGCAATTGTGCAGTAGTTTTAGGATTCTTTGGCATTGCCTTTCGTAGGGATTGGAATGGAAACTGGCCTTTTCTAGTCCTGTAGCCACTGCTGAGTTTTCCAAATTTGCTGGCATTTCTAGTTTCTAATATAGCCTGTTTTACAGTCTATAAATTTATTCATATATATGTAGATTCAACTAAAAGACTGTTTTAATGAATGGGGAATATTTTAATAGCAATGTTGTTGTGTTGTGTTAGCCGGTCAGTTGTGTTTGATGTTCAGTCGTGTTCGATTCCTTGTGACCCCATGGACTGTAGTCCACCAGGCTCCTCTGTCCATGGGATTCTCCAGGCAAGAATACTGGAGTGGGTTGCCATTTCCTTCTCCCTTAGCAGCAATAGTGAAGTACTAAATAACTATACTTAACTAATATTTCCCCTTCACTTTTGTATGGTTCTCTTAAGAAACTTAGTGACTTGGTTATGCATAGATTGTTTTAAGACCAGGTTTACTTTCTATTGTTTTTACAAAATAAATATATAAAACTCATAATTGTAAAGTAATTAACCTCCAATTAAAATAAATAAATTTATATTAAAAATAGATTTAAAACTGTTGCTTCACACTAAACATCTAATGGTGTGAGCATGTAACTATTTTATTGGAGAAAATATGAACCCAGATGGCTCAGCCTTGAGTCCATTTCATAAACATTTCATGATACAACGGGGCTCACATTGTATCACATTGTATCTCACATATCTCCTACTCTTGTATCTCCTGATCCCAGCTATTCCTTTCATCCCTCTCTGTTGTTACTGCTAGAGACTGTGTACCCCTTCCTCTGGATCTAACCTGTTGTGTCCAGCTCTTTGCCATCCCATGGACTACACAGTCCATGGAATTCAGGCCAGAATACTGGAGTGGGTACCTTCTCCAGGGTATCTTCCCAACCCAGGGATTGAACCCAGGTCTCCCATATTGCAGGCAGATTCTTTACCACTGAGTCACAAGGGAAGCCTGACCAGCACCAGTTAAGGTCATCTTTATATTTGACTCTTAAATTCAGATGATATTGAGCATCTTTTCATGTGCTTGTTAGTCATCCATATGTCTTCTTTGGAGAAATGTCTATTTAGTTCTTTGGCCCATTTTTTGATTGGGTCGTTTATTTTTCTGGAATTGAGCTGCATAAGTTGCTTGTATATTTTTGAGATTAGTTGTTTGTCAGTTGCTTCATTTGCTCTTATTTTCTCCCATTCAGAAGGCTGTCTTTTCACCTTGCTTATAGTTTCCTTTGTTGTGCAGAAGCTTTTAATTTTAATTAGATCCCATTTGTTTATTTTTGCTTTTATTTCCAGTATTCTGGGAGGTGGATCATAGAGGATCCTGCTGTGATTTATGTCAGAGAGTGTTTTGCCTATGTTCTCCTCTAGGAGTTTTATAGTTTCTGGTCTTACATTTAGGTCTTTAATCCATTTTGAGTTTATTTTTGTGTGTGGTGTTAGAAAGTGATCTAGTTTCATTCTTTTACAAGTGTTTGACCAGTTTCCCCAGCACCACTTGTTAAAGAGATTGGTGGGAATGCAAACTAGTACAGCCACTATGGAAAACAGTGTGGAGATTCCTTTAAAAATTGCAAATGGAACTGCCATATGACCCAGCAATCCCACTGCTAGGCATACACACTGAGGAAACCAGAATTGAAAGAGACACATGTACCCCAATGTTCACTGCAGCACTGTTTATAATAGCCAGGACATGGAAGCAACCTAGATGTCCATCAGCAGATGAATGGATAAGAAAGCTGTGGTACATATACACAATGGAATATACTCAGCCATTAAAAAGAATACATTTGAATCAGTTCTAATGAAGTAGATGAAACTGGAGCCGATATACAGAGTTAAGTAAGCCAGAAAGAAAAACACCAATACAGTATACTTACACATATATATGGAATTTAGAAAGATGGTAACAATAACCCTGTATGCGAGATAGCAAAAGAGACACAGATGTATAGACGGACTTTTGGACTCTGTGGGAGAGGGAGAGGGTGGGATGATTTGGGAGAATGGCACTGAAACATGTATACTATCATGTAAGAAACAAACCGCCAGTCTATGTTCGATAAAGTATACAGGATGCTTGGGACTGATGCACGGGGATGATCCAGAGAGTTGATATGGGGTGGGAGGTTGGAGGGGGTTCAGGATTGGGAACTCAGGTACACCTGAGATGGATTCATGTCAATGTATGGCAAAACCAATACAGTAATGTAAAGTAAAATAAAGTAAAAATAAAAAATTTTAAAAATAAATAATAATAAAAAGAATCTGAAAAAAGAAAGTCTAAATGAAAGTATTACAGATATAAGCTGATGCATGAATAAATTATAGTAAAGTGAAAAAAAAATTCAGATGATATAGTGTCACTTCTTTCCCTTTACAATATATGCCTTTAAATAAATAAACATAAAAACAGAAATTTATCCTGCCAAATAGTACCCAGTTATTTGAAGACTTTAAAAAAGAAAGATAAACAACTATCTGGGTTGGTTGAGGGTGACACTTTCCTGGGTACTGAGTATATGAAAAGCACTCAGCAATGGCTATGGCACGGACCCTGACTTATCAGAATGGATGCTGGTCAGCATATAGTACCCGATGTTCTCACTGAGTATCCACTCTACCTAGAAGCATGGATAGTCATGAAAATATTGCCTGGCTTTAATAAACTTCCAATATTAGATAACACTCATGTTTCCAGTCTTGGGTGGCATGGGATATCTTGGGAGCCTAATTATGAGGATATTTCTCTTGATTCAAGCAAACAGTAAATGAGGTACTGATGGTTGAGAGCATTGCTTTGGCACCCCTTTTATCTAATTACATTGCTTGATCTCTCATGCCTTGAGTTGAGTTTGGCTGTTTACTGAAGTTGAAATTCCCTGTTCTTAAACTATGCTCTCTTGCTTGTTGAGGTTTGATAGCAATTTACTTTCTCTTTAGGATTTGTTGTTATGATCAGTAAGTTGCTTGAGAATTTGATACCAGAAGTCTCTCAGTGACCTGTTTTCTTTTGTGGGTGTCATGATTTTCTTCCATATTTATTCTTATTATTTTGAAATATAACTTAGTAGTGGTTGTTTCTGAGAGAGACATTTTTATGTTTAATTGTAGCTCTCTGTTTCTAGTAATCTTTTAATGAGAAAGTGTGTGTGTGAGCGTGCATATAGAATGATATAGCTACTTGTTTTTCTTTATTCTCTATCTTGCTAATAATTGTAGAATAATATGGATGTCCAAGTGGTGCAAGTGGTAAAGAATCTCCCTGCCAATGCAGGAGGTGCAAGAGATGCAGATTTGATTGCTGGTCCAGGAAGATCCTCTGGAGTAGGAAATGGCAACCCACTGTGGTATTATTGCCTGGAAAACTCCATGAAGTGATGAGCCTGGTGGGCTACAGTTCATGGATCCCAAGGAATCAGACATGACTGAGCACACGTTCATATAGTTTACTTGGGCTTCTTCCCTAGTGGCTTCCCCAGCAGTAAAGAATTCCCATGCAGTGCTGGAGATACAGTTTCAATCCCTGACTCAGGAAGATCCCCTGAAGAAGAAAATGGCAACCCACTCCAGTTTTCTTGCCTGGGAAATTCCATGGACAGAGGAACTTGGCAGGAGTTGCAAAGGAGTCGGACATGATTTAGGGAGTAAACAACAACAGCAATAGTTAACTCACAGTTGCTTTAAAACTGTTCAAAAGACCTTTTTCTTTTATGAAAATACATTTAATTTACAAATTTCATATTGATTAACTTTATAGAGCATTAATTTTATTCATTTTAAAATCTAAGCATATCAATATAAACAAAATTATTTTGAAATAAAATATGTTTTTTATTAAAACCAGGTGATAAGAATTGCAAGTGGATTCTTATCCCCTCAACCTAATCCTTATTTTAGAGCATGGTTCTGAGTGATTATTTCTTCATGTTTATGCAATGATCTTCACATTGTTGGAGGGTGTGGCGGGGAGGATAATTCTAGAGCACAGGTCAAGAGGTGCCAGAGTGTCCACTGTGCTGGGCAAGGCAGGCCAAGCCCTTTACCTAAGCTTCAGTGGTATGTCCTGGGTTGAGCTGCTGCCACATTCTCTGCCATATACTCTCAAGTCCCTTATATGTGCAAATCCCCTTTGCTCTGATAGCTTTGGCTGGGATGGTGCTTTTTTTTTTTAATGTGCCTAAGCAGGAGAAAGTCAAATCTACCAACTCTTTTATCTGTGAACCACATTTCCACCTTTGTAGCTAACTATTTTCTCTTCTACTTCCAGCTTCTTTGTGTGTGTATTGTATAAACCACATAATCTGTCTGTGTCTCAATTTCTTATCTGCAAAAGGAGCTCGTACTCTGGCTACTTTCTCTGCTAAGATAGTCTTGAGGATTAATGAACTGACTTTCAAAAGCACAGGTGTCTGAGATGATAGGCCCTCCATAAATTCATTACAATTATTACTATCCTCCATTTTACTGCCAGGAGAATAGTAACTCAAATGGGATCTAGTATTTATAAAGGGCTTTGCATTTTTTAAAAGTATTTTGTAATCTTTAATAACTTAGAAAAGCCTCTCCCTGCATAGTCTCAGCATCATGCTTCTATTGACAAAGGATTCATATAGATCTTTTTCATGAACTCGCTCTTTGTTTTGCTGAATCAGATTATTATTTTTCAATCCTATTTTGTCTCATCCTTGAAGGATTTGTTCTATATCAAGGCTGCTTGGGGGGTATGGGATTTATTCTTCTAATTGAATTATATTTGGATAATATAAATATAATTGTACTTATAAATTGGTAACCTTTATAAAAATGTTGCTTCATTAGAATGGAAATGAAGAGATTAAAATTGAGGCTGAGATCTGTACTGAGAACTCCAGAATGGAGGCTTGGACCAGGGTCAGACTTCAGGAGCTTATCAAATCATGAGTGAATTATCAAAGGGTGGAGCTTGGACAAAATGTTCACTTGTCCAAATAAGCCTTCAGTGTTTACCTTGGGCAGTTGATTTCTTTTCATCCCCTCCGCCACTAGGAGACCAGCATCCATTAAATTGATTCCTTGGCTGTACAGCTTTGTTCATTGTTTACACCCTGAAACTGTCTGGATACACTTGGCTCTTTATCCCTCTCTGTCTCCCATGTTGCCTTTGGATCCAATGCTTAATTCTGGTTCAGAAAAGTCCCTGGGACTTTACCCAGGCACTAGTTTAATTAGTGCCAGGTTTTTTCCATCACTCATGAAAAGGGATCAGGCATTGCTTTGATCTGATATCTTTTTGGCAACAGTTTGCTTCTCTTCCACCACTCTCCTTCATGCCCCAGGTATCCTGTGTTCTCCAGGACATCCAGATGTATGTAGTCTTCATGAGGTTTCTTTGCTAATACCTAGACTTCGGAACTTCCTCTTCTTTCTTTCTCTACCTGAATGAGTCAATCTAGTAACTGGAAGGCAGTCTGCCTCATGACTTTGGTGTTTCAGGGTTTCATCACTAGAGAGTGCTATTTTCTTCTTATGATCCTTGAAATCGTTTATGTTGAAATGGTTTTTATTAAATAAATATTTCTATAAATGAAAACACATATATATTCTAGTGGACAAAGGAAGCCTATATATTTTAAGGATGAAAGCAAACAATAAATGATAGCTTTGGAAGCATTTCTCCTAGAAATCAAAATATTAAATCTACTATTAGATGATCAAAATTTGTTTTAAACTTTTCTGTTTCATCTGAAGTTGAGTATGAAGAATAATGACTTTAAACTTCATTTTTCAAATATGGCTTTTTAAAACTTTACAAGATAAAGTTTTTCTGAAATCTGTGTACATCATACAATTACATTCTTTCTTAGTTTTTGTCTGGAGGCATTTGTGAAATAAACCACACTCTCAAGTTTTTTCAGTCCTCAGTTAATTGATAGTGGGAACACAAGGACATGTACAGATTTACTAGCAGACAAAAGAGTTTGATATATATTATGTGAAAAATCAGAGTCAGCTCAACATTTTGAAATGTCCAAGAAAGAAAAATAACTTGTCATTAAGATTCCCACAGTCTTTATCTTAGCTCTGCTTATTTAATACACAAAAAAATGCAGAACCACATGATTTTTACTCAAGAAGGTCAAAATATTTACATCTGTTAGTTTCACATAGGAAATAGGCAAGGCGCAGAACCGATTGAAAGCAAACCTGAAAAGAAGAGATTGCCTGTCTTCCCCCAGGAGGGCCTAGGAGGAGCAAAAAAGAAAATAATGATTGCTGTCTTGTTAAGAAAACCTTAGACTCTCTCTAATTTTTAACAAAATTGAAAATTATTCAATCCTTTTCAAATACCACAGTTTTGATGTAAAGCTCATATTGGAATTCAACTTTCTGTTGTGACAAATGTAAACATCTGGCATTCACGGAACCTAAGAACTGATGTGGACCTTACCACCACCTCTGTAAGTGTTTTTAGATAAACCACAACAGTTTCCATATTTATAAAAGACGACAACTGAATTTGATTGGTACTTTTCAGATATATATCGTGGGAACTAGAAGTTCTCTGGAGTGATTTCAGAGCTCCCACTGCAGTGAAAGTGGTGGCTAGCAAGGTGAGGGTTGTGGGCTATTCTCTCTTACCTGTCAACCAGATGAGTTTGTCTTTTATTACTTTCCAAAACTTATTTCTTTAAGTTTTGCACAATATTTCATTTTCAGGAATTGTTCCTCTATGCATGAGAGAATTATATTTGAAAACATTCAGTTATTGCTAAGGTCCTTTCATTTCTAAAGATACGTTTTCTATATATGTATACCAACATACATTGTTATATATTTATACACTACCTTTCCCCAATGTGACTTAAAGTACCAAATCACAAAATATACATACATCATAAAATTGAAAACCATTAACAATGGAATTTAAGCCTCATAAAATAATGGCAAGGTATAGTAGGTTGGATAAAGAGATTAATTATATTAAACAAAAATATCAGGGATATGAGAATCTCTTTTAATGTATAAAATCTTAGTCTAATCTTTCCTAGCTAAGGTATAACCCAAAGCATGAGGCAATACTAATTGTTTTTTTAAAAAATATTTATTTTTAATTGGAGGATAATTGCTTTATAATGTTGTGTTGGTTTCTGCCATATATCAACATAAATCAGTGGTAGATATACATATGTCCCCTCCCTCCCACTTCCACCCCATCTCACCCCTCTAGGTGTCACAGAGCACCAGGTTGAGCTCTCTGTGTTATACAGAACTTCCCATTAGCTATCTATTTTACATATGGTAATGTACATATTTCACTGCTGCTCTCTTGATTCATCCTACCCTCTCTTTCCCCCACTGGGTCCATAAGTCTGTTCTCTATGTCTAAATCTCTATTTCTGCCCTACAAATAGGTTGATCAGTACCATTTTCCTAGATTCCATATATATATGCCTTAATACACAATATTTGTTTTTTGCTTTCTGATTTCACTCTGTATAACAGGTTCTAGATTTACAAGGTAGATGAAACTAGTCTTTTAATAAGAGAAAAAATTAAAATTCAGAGGAAGAAACTTTCTCTATCCCCTACATTGGAGAATAATTTGTCATACATGGCTTTATATGAAACATAATGGGCAAGTTTCCTGATTACAGTTTTACAGAAATATAGGGCAATTACATGTATGGACATATCTTATCTTTACCAGGAGTAAAAACCAAGGAAGTAGTGCTAAGCCGTCACTCTGTAAAGACCATTTTGATAACAGGCTACAATAATATGCTTTACTTTTAAAGCTGCCCACTTATTGGAATTGATTTAGGGATAATGCTAGAATTGAGGTGCTATGAATGGTTCATATACCCTCTTCTAAGATTGGCATGGCTTTTAGTACAATCTATGTGGTGGGCAATTTTAAATTCACATTGTGAGAACATATCTAAAAGGCAGATTTTCTTTGTTGTTTGTGAATACAGCAAAATGATGTTTTGTGTGGAAATAAAATTCCTGACATGGTCTCATTTTCTTAGTTTTCTGTTGGACCTCAGCCAGCAGAGCCCAGAAGTTGAGCTGGCTTTCAGCCAGCAAATGAGTAATTCAGGTGTGGCTTTTAAGGGTACAGTAAAAGGAATGAGGCCTACCAAGAGGCTCTTTATTCCTCTGCCATGGGACCAGATTAAAATGCTTCCCTTTGTGTTTATCTCTAAGAAAAACTAAAAAGAAAGAACATAGAAGAGGGCATCACTTGGTTGTACTATTTTCTAAGTTTGGAGAAAAGAAAAAAAAGTTGGGTTCCTTGCCTCTGCCACCACTGTCAGAACCTGGCTTCCTTTTCAGTTCTATCACCAAAAATTTTATCATCTAAAGTTATATGATCTAAGGATATGATATAAAAGAAAGATAAAACCCCTCAGAGCACCATGATTTCCTGTTTCCTGATTTTAAAATGGATTCCATGTCATTTGTGAACAGTCAGATGATGGTGACGAGATAAAATCTTGAGGGTCACATCATGAAGATCCTCTTATTTTACGAGATGGAGACATGAGACTCTCAGCAAGCGATGAGTCACTGCAGGTCACCTAACCAGCGGTCACAAACCCAGAACTAGCCTCCAGGTCTCACTCTTTGTATTCTACCACTCCTCAGTGTCCAAAGAAATGATTATGTTACAATAGTCAATGTTTTATTTAAATATATCTACTTGAAACTGTGTGTGTGAGTATGTATTTGTGTGTGCAGACACATCCCTATTGTGTAAAAATGATAGATACAGGGATGGAGACTACTGTTGGCCTTTTGATGTCTGGCTCCTGATGGTTTTACTTTGCTGTTCATGAGACAAAAAGGGAATAGAAAGGAGTCAAACTTCCCCAAGAGTCTGAGTTTACCTTCTTAATGACATGTTTATTTTTCCACATCACATTTTGCAAAGAAGTGAGAAGTGGGCCTCCGCAACCTGGCCTGCTTTCCCTAGTTTTTGACATTACAGTAACTTCCTTAGTTTAGCTGCATCTTTTCCAAGATAGCTCATAAAACCTCAGAAGCTGATTTCTTAGAGAACTTGCATCAGTGACTGTAAGGGGATGCAACTTAGAAGAGAAATGGCAATAAAAAAAGTTGAAGACAAGTTGCACCTTATAGCCATCACCTTGATGTAACTGTTTTTTTTTTTTCATTTCTCCAAATTTCTTTTCAATTTTTATTTGTAATATGTACATTTTTATACTTTCAATCATAGTTTTCATAAACTTTCAAGATTAGCCTTTTCACTTGGACATACTATTTCTCATGTTAGAGGTTCTGCAACTATTTTGCTAAAAGAGGACATTATGCTCTAAGTTCATAGCTTATAATATACTTAATTATTCATCTGTTAAAGAACATTTGGGTCATTTTCCATTTATTTTTCTATTACATATAATGCTATGATCTAGAATTTTATAAACATAGCTATCCCTCTTACTTTTGAATTACTTTCTTAGGGAAAATAGAAATTATTTAGAAGGATTAAAATAATTATTTTAATTCCCCAATGTGGGCTTCCCAGGTGGTGCTAGTGGTAAAGAATCCTCCTGCCAATGCAGGAGACATAAGAGATGAGGGTTCAAATCCCTGTGTTGGGATGATCCCCTGGAGGAGGGCATGGCAACCCACTCCAGTATTCTTGCTGGAGAATTCCGTGGACAGAGGAGCCTGGTGAACTACAGACCATAGGGTCACAAAGAGTAGGATGTGACTGAAGCAACTCACCATGCACACACGTGTACATTCCCCAAGAACAGACTCTATTTCGTGAGGCATGAAATTTATATAACTTGGGGAAAGGGGATCTTTGAGAAAAAGAATATAAAACTACAAATATAAATTGTTAGGACTCCTCTCAGTGCCATGAAGGCTCATCACAGTGAGGAGCCATAAACTCTACTTGTAACAGTCTCAAATTGTCAAAATGGTAAATGCTCAAATACTGTAATAATTGCAATTTCATCAGTAAGATATGAAATACTTCATCTCCGAAACCTCATGAGTACTGTGACTTAATTACTTCAGTACTATAATAACCTGGCTACATTTAACATGGATAATTTGCTTTAGTGTACTTGTTTTACTTACTAAAAAGATCTTGTTTCATTGCCTCTTGCTATATGCAAACTACCTCAAACCTTGGCCTTCATTATATGGATTGTGGCTCTAAGTTTGCAGTTGGACTAGTCTAGAGGGCTCATGATGGCTTCATGTTCTCATCTGGTATTTTGCAAATGTGACCGGAAGTTGGGACTCAGCTGGGCTTATTGATCAGAGTACCTTTATGTAGGCTCTCCAGCATGATGGCCTCAGAGCAGTCAGACTTATGAAGTGGCAGCTGACTTCACTCAGAGCAAGTTTTCAAAGAGAATTGGACAAAGCCGCCAAGACTTTCTATGATGGAGATTTGGAAATCTCAAAACATTGCTTTTCCCACACTCTATTAGTCAAGCAAATCTCTAAGGCCTATTTGGATTCAGGTGGAATTTCAGTGAGAGGATAATACAGTTGAACTGGAAATCATTTTTAATCTACCACAGGGTAATACATTTTTCTTGCTTGTGTACTTCTTGTATAAATTACCTGTTAAATAGCATCATATATTGTCAACATAATTATGAAGGTTTAAATAAAATATTAAATGACTTTATGATAGTAAGGAAAGAGAAATTTTGTAACCTGCATAAATCTATTAAATGTGCCTTTAAAGAGTTGAAAAGTCAGAATTACTTCAATAAGGTCACTTGAATAAGGACCTTGAGTAAGGTCACTAGTTTATGGTTATATGTTACATATTGTATATATTATATCCTTGTCTTCCATTTCTTTCTTTTGTATTTATTTATTTTATTCCTTTAATAAGATGATAAAGATGAGATGCCAAATTGTCATTAGCAAATTTAGGTATAGTCATGTCAAATAAATAGGGCTTTCCAAGTGGCTCAGTGCTAAAGAATCCGCCTGCTAAGCCTGAGCCATGGGTTTGATCCCTGGGTCGGGAAGATCCTTTAGAGAAAGAAATGGAAACCCACTCCAGTATTCGTGCCTGGGAAGTTCCGTGGACAGTGAGCCTGGCAGACTAGAGTCCATGGGGTCACAAAGAGTCAGATACAATTCGCAAGTACACAGCAGCAGCAGCATGTTAATAAATACTACAGGAAAATTAGCATAGAAGAAAGGACATGTGAGCCCTTTGCCTGTTTGCCCTTAGCCTCCATTTCTGTCCTTCTCTGTTCCTCTGTGTATTGTAGGTTTGTGATACCCCACAGATTGCCTTTCTAGGTTTTTATTGACAGCAAGATTCTAGTTAGGTCTTGCCAGTGGGAGGTTCTGCCAAGAGACTGAGAAATGAAGGAGGGGGAAAAATCACTTTCTGATTTCAGCTTCTGGGCCTCCGTCTGCAGCAGCAAAAAATTATGAACTCTAAGCATCCTCTGACCATTTCAATAACACAGTACAGAATTCTTCCCTAATTCACACACCTGCCTTTTGGTGTACTCCTTGGCTATACTAACACCAGAACCTGCAGTAGAGATCTTCAGTAACCTTGGCTGCAGTTGAGTGGTGCCTCTTCAGCAGTTGAGCACCGGTTATACAAGGCCCAGTTATATTTGCAGCCACCTAGCTCTCTCCAGCACCTTATTCATGGTCCAGGTACTGACAGGGACCCCTGCTTGGTGTTTCCAGGGTCTCTTGAAGGACCACAAAATGCACTAGCAAGTGGGCCAATGGATTCTGCAGTCTCATCCTCCCTTCTGTTTCCTTGGCCTGGGAATAATAGCTCCTTCCTGCAGGTGTTGGTATCTAGGTTAATTCACACTCTGAATTTTTACTCTTCCAGACTTCTATGCCTGAAAGATCTCATATGGTTTCTTTAAACCATATGTGTTGTTTTTTTTTTAAACTGGACCCTGAGTGATACAGTAGGAGCTGTGTTACTGCTAGTCATTTGCAGATGTGGATAAAATGTCTACTAAGGGAGAATATTCAGATCAGAGCAGCTGGTTCAAGAGAAAGGTGAGCAAGCCATTCATAAAATATTGGTGATTTGTTATCTGAGTTTTTAATACCACCCGTGTTTATGGGCTTTGTGTCACAGTACCAGTTGTGTTTTGTAGGAAAATACTGTCTTTTCACAAAATAGAAAGCAAACATTATTGGGGTTATACTCATTTTTCTTGTCATTGTCAAATTGAATTTTGTAACAGCATAAGTCACAGGAATAGGTGCAGTGATTATTCTGTCATTGACAGTTCATAGGAAGCCTCTCAAAAATGAAAGAGTGGGTTATTATAGGGAAAAAAAAAGCTTGCATTGAAAATCTTTCAATTGTTATTGGTTTGACAAAAACTAACAGATTTTGGCTTTGTTGCTATTTTGAAGCCATGAACTGTTCCAGATTTTTCATGTTTAGAATTATCTGTGCAGGCTGTGGGAATGGAAAAAGGCACTGCCAATTACTTTTTGAAAAAAAGAGGGATGTTTCTTTATTATGCCTTGACTCTTAAATTCATTTGTCAGTTCTGAAAATTTTGTATTGAAAAAAAATTTTCTTTAATATCAAGATCCAGTAACAATTTATTAATGTATGGCCTTAATTATTATACAAATATTAAATAATAAAGTAGTAGAATCAAAATATTTCAAATAAAGAACGCCAAGCAGAAAACTTCTCACAATTAAGCATTTAATTTAGCACAAATATAATTATCTTTAATACTCAGAAGACAAAAATGATATTGTATACATATATTTGTACAAACATATAAAATAGTCCTGATATATTTATTAACACCTTCAGCCTGGTATTATGGTTATTATACAGTGGAAGTGACAAACAGATTCAAGGGATTAGATCTGATAGAGTGCCTGAAGAACTATGGACGGAGATTCATGATATTGTACAGGAGACAGTGATCAAGACAATTCCCAAGAAAAAAGACATGCAGAAAGCAAAATGGTTGTCTGACGAGGCCTTACAAATAGCTGTGAAAAGAAGTGAAGCTAAAGGCGAAGGAGAAAATGAAACATATACCCATCTGAATGCCGAGTTCCAAAGAATAGCAAGGAGAGATAAGAAAGCCTTCCTCAGTGATCAGAACAAAGAAATAGAGGAAAACAATAGAATGGAAAAGACTAGAGATCTCTTCAAGAAAATTAGAGATACCAACGGAATATTTCATGCAAAATGGACTCAATAAAGGACAGAAATGGTACGGACCTAACAGAAGCAGAAGATATTAAGAAGAGGTGGCAAGAATACACAGAACAACTGTACAAAAAAGATCTTGATGAAAGTTGGCTTAAAGCTCAACATTTAGAAAACGAAGATCATGACATCCAGTCACTTCACCTCATGGCAAAGAGATGGGGAAACAATGAAAACAGTGAGCAACTTTATTTTTAGAGGCTCCAAAATCAGGGAAGTTGGGCTCCAAAATCACTGCAGATGCAGATGGTCATCACTGTAGATGGTGACCGAAGTCATGAAATTAAAGGACGCTTGCTCTTTGGAAGAAAAGCTATGACCAACCTAGATAGCATATTAAAAAGCAGAGACATTACTTTACCAACAAAGGTCCATCTAGTCAAAGCTATGGTTTTTCCAGTAGTTATGTATGGATGTTAGAGTCAGACTTTAAAGAAAGCTGAGTGCCAAAGAACTGATGCTTTTGACCTGTGGTATTGGAGAAGACTCTTGAAAGTCCTTTGGACTGCAAGGAGATCCAATCAGTCCATCCTAAAGGAAATCAGTCCTGAATGTTCATTGGAAGGAGTGATGTTGAAGCTGAAACTCCAATACTTTGGCCACCTGATGCAAAGTGCTGACTCATTTGAAAAGACCTTGATGCTGGGAAAGGTTGAGGGCAGGAGGAGAAGGGGACGACAGAGAATGAGAGGGTTGGATGGCATTACTGACTCAATGGACATGGATTTGGGTAGACTGGGAGTTGGTGATGGACAGGGAAGCCTGGGGTGCTGTGGTTCATGGGGTCACAAAGAGCCGGACACGACTGAGCGACTGAACTGAACTGAACTGATTCCTATATAAACAATGAAAAATAAGACAGAGAAATTAAGGAATCAATCCCATTCACCATTGCAACAAAAAGAATAAAATATCCAGGAATAAATCTACATAAAGAGACAAAAACCTGGACACAGAAAATTATAAGACACTGATGAAAGAAATCAAAGATGACATAAACAATGAAGAGATATTCCATGATCCTGGGTAGGAAGAATCAAAATTGTGAAAAGGACTATACTACCAAATGCAATCTACAGATTCAGTGCCATCTCTATTAAGTTACCAATGGCATTTTTCACATAACTAGAACAAAATGTTTCACAATTCATATGGAAACCCAAAAGACCCTGAATAGCTATAACAGCCTTGAGAAAGAATGGAACTGACTTCCTGACTTGAGAGTATACCACAAAGCTATAGTCATCAAGGCAGTATGGCACTGACATAAAAACAGAAATATAGACGAATGGAATAAGATAGAGAGCCCAGAGGTAATACGTGCAACTATGGGTACCTTATTTTTTGACAAAGGAGGCAAGAATATACTATGGGGCAAACACAGCCTCTTCAATAAATGGTGCTGGAAAAATTGGACAGCTACATGGAAAAGAATGGAATTAGAACTCTTCCTAATGCCACACACAAAGATATGGAGAGATATTCAAAGTCAAAATGGATTAAAGACCTAAGTGTAAGACCAGAGAGTATAAAACTCTTAGAGGAAAACATAGGCAGAACACTCAATGATGTAAATCAAAGCAAAGTTTCTATGACCCACCTCCTAGAGTAAAGGAAATAAAAATAAATAAGTGGGACCTGTTTAAACTTAAAATCTTTTGCACAGCAAAGGAAACTACAAACAAGGTAAAAGGACAACCCTCGGAATGGGAGAAAATAATAGCAAAAGAAACAACTGATGAAGAATTAATTACCAAAATATGCAAGCAACTCATACAACTCAATGCCAGAAAAACAATCAACCCAATCAAAAAGTGAGAAAAAAGACCTAAAAAGTCATTTCTCCAAAGAAGACATACAGATGGTTAAGAAAAACATGAAAAAAATGCTCAACACCTCTCATTGGTAGAGAAATCCAAATCAGAACTACAATGAGATACCACTTCACACCAGTCAGAATAGCCATCATGAAAAAGTCTACAAACAATAAATGCTGGAGAGGGTGTGGAGAAAAGGGAGCCCTTTGCATTGCTGGTGGGAATGTACATTGATACAGCTACTATGCAAAATGGAATGGAGATTCTTTAAAAAGCTAGGAATAAAACCACCAAGTATATGACCTCCAAGGCATATACTCAGAGGAAACCAAAATTGAAAAAGACACATTTACCCAAGTGTTCATTGCAGCACTGTTTACAATAGCTAGAACGTGGAAGCAACCTAGATGTCTATCGACAGATGAATGGATAAAGAACTGTGGTACATAAATACAATGGAATACTATTCAGCTATAAAAAGGAAGACGTTTGAATCAGTTCTGTTGAGGTGGATGAACCTAGAGCCTGTTATACAGATTGAAGTAAGACAGAAAGAGAAATGTAAATAGTGTATACTGATGTATATATATGGAATCTAAAAAGATGGTACTGATGAAATAATTTTCAGGGCAGCAATGGAGAACAGACATAGGGAACTGACTTATGGACCTGGTGGGAGGGGAAGAAGGAGATGGTGATATGTATGGAGAGAGTAACATGGAAATTTACAATACTATATGTAAAATAGAAAGCCAACAGGAATTTGCTGTATGAATCAGGGAACTCAAACAGGGGCTCTGTGACAATCTAGAAGAGTGGGATGGGGAGGGATATGGAAGGGAGGTTCAGGAGGGAGGGGACATGGGTGTATCTGTGGCTGATTCTTGTTGATTTATGACAGAAAGCAAAATTCTGTAAAGAAATTATTCTATAAAAAAATTTAAAAGTGTATCTCTGACCTTTCATTTCAGCTCCCTCCAGTGCAGGCCTACCTGTCTGCCCCCAACTCTCCATTTCAGTGCATCCAAGCATAACTTATTTAAAAAAAAAAAAGAAAAGCACTTCATGCTATTACATACTTCCCCCAAGATTACCTTTAATGACTGTATAATGTTCTAATGTGGGGGTGTTTTGTATTCCATTCATTTTTTTCTACATTATGGGATACTTATACTAATTTACTTAGGCATTAAAATTGTGTGGTGATGAATGTTTTTATGAATGATTTAAAATTATTGTTTAGATCTCCTAAGGAATTTTATATGTTCATTCTTCCTTTTTTTAAATGAAATTATTCAAATGCCTCAAACCAATCCTTAGACATTTTTATTTTCTTCAAGTGAATCCTCTCAAAATTTCCAGATAGTATTTCAAAACCTTTTCCAGTGAATTTAAATATAACAGATCATTCTTTCATTTTCAGTATTTTGGGCTCATTTTATTTATTTTATTATCTTTCCCACTTTTCAATATGATACTACATTTTTATGATGGTCCATCCTGACCACAGCTGTAAATTCACATGTCCTGTTGTTTTCTTGATTAAGATAATGATTTATTCTAACTTCTAGTTACTTAGTTTGGCATTAAATATTTTATACTCATGGACCAGTTTTTATGTTGAAAGTTTCCAGACCCATTTAGAATGTTGATAAATGCTTCATCTCATTTATATTGTAAAACTCAAAACCATCCCAGTTAGTAGGTCCCTTTGAGTTTATAAGAATCAAAGATGCCTTTACATTACAGGGGATCATGGAGAGGCAACATGAGGATGTTAGAAAGAAAAACAACAGGAAAAACCAATGAGCAGGGCTTTACTGACCTGGAATACAATTACAGATGTAACCGGCGCTCTGGCCATGTGGTAGCAGTTGTAGTTGGTCCTTCAGGGGAGCTACTCAAGGCCTTCTACTTTAGGATTTTCAGGGACATTGCCTACAGCTTACTCTGGTTTTACCCTATGACAATGTGGACCCCAGAGCAATATTTTTGCACTTTGGCTCTTGACTCTTTTACTTCTTTGCTACATGACATTAGGTAAGTAAACTAATCTCTACATACCTCAGTTTCCCTCACTGCAAAATAGAGATAATAATATCACTTACCTACTATGCAGATTTGGAGAAGGCAATGGCACCCCACTCCAGTGCTCTTGCCTGGAAAATCCCATGGACAGAGGAGCCTGGTGGGCTGCAGTCCATGGGGTCGCTAAGAGTCAGACACGACTGAGCGACTGAGCGACTTCACTTCACTTCACTCTGCAGGTTAGAGGAGATAACAGATGTAAAGTACTTAGAACACTACCTAGCATAGAGTATACCTAGTAATCTTTAGCTGTTATTAGTTACTGCAAGTTTAAGTTAACCTATATCAGACAAACTCTTTCTTGCTTCTGTCAGATTTCCCTTATTTCCCGTCTATTTATTTTCTTTTATTCACAGTGATTTTAAAATATTAATAGTAATGCTTACTGTATTCTCTGTTTTTACCACTTTCCCTTTGTAACTAAGCAGATTAGGTATTCTTTTAAAAATTTTCTTCAAAGATTAAAATACACTTAAATGAATGTTTGTATTTTCTTCCATATATTTTCTAAGTGCCATTTCATTTTTACCTTGGACATCCAAACTTATCCAAAGAAATTTCCTTATATTCTTGTATTTCTTCCCTGATTACATGTCATTTTCAGTCAATTTGTCTTTTTGGTTAAGTTGGAATGTTCATTTTGGTTATTGTTTGAATATCAGAATATATATTTTAGAATAATACATGTTTTTATATAGTCTTATGAAAGCTTGCAATAGATATTGTAAGATATATATTATAATAAAGATAATATAATAATGTAGATATTACAGTCTTATAAGAACTTACAATAGATATTGTAGATAGATAATGGTGGAATTTTAAAGAGCAATTTGTCAGTCTCTTATTAACTCTTAAAACAGCAAATTGTAAACCTCTGTACAAATAACAATTTGTTAGTAACTCGAGTTCAGCTTTTTACTTCTTAAGAGAAGATTGAGACTCCTCCTTCATAGTCTCACCAGGAGGCTAAAGAGACTCATGATATATGTTTAGAAACTTGGAATAGAGAATAAAAGGAATATTGAAAATTTTATCAAACCAATAAAAGAAAGAAAAATAAGTAAAAATACAATATGAGGTGGTAGAAATAAGTAAAAATCATGACATTTGGTGACTTTTAAATGATTATAAAATGATAGAATTCAAGTATTTAAAGACAGAGACTAACAATCAATGTGAATCTTAAAAATCCATCTGTTAGCTATTTATGGTAGCATACCTAATAACCAATCAAAAGTGTTGAAATAAAGAGAAAAAGATGTCACACAAATACTGAATTTCCTTGAGTTTCAGGCACCATCCCATTTTAAAACACACCCTTATGATATGTAATACCAGAAAACAGAAAGTCATCTCAACTCTAATAATTGTTTATGCATTTTGATTGGATTTTAAACTGTGTAAAAAATATGCCTTAAATTGTGAAATACAATAATGAAAAGTATGTTGGTAGGCAGTATTAATACCACATAAAATAAAATTTAGGTCAGAAAACATTTATAGTGATAAAGAGAAATGCTAGAGAAAAATAAAGAGAAAATCTGTTAAAGAAACATAACTACTGCTTCCCTGGTGACACAGTGGTAAACACTCTGCTTGTGATAAAAGAGTCATGGGTTCAGTTCCTGGGTTGGGAAGATCCCCTGGAGAAGGAAATGGCAACCCATGCCAGTACTCTTGCCTGGGAAATCACATGGACAGGGGAGCGTGGCTGGCTACAGTCCATGGGGTCGCAAAGAGTCGGCCATGGCTTAGCAACCAAACAGCAGCAGCAGAAATGTAGGTAGTCTTAACAATAAAGCCTCTAGTCTTATGAAGAAAAAACTGACCAAATTACAAGAAAATGTGACAATTTAAAAATGTGGTTGGCAATTTTATGACATCTCCAGCAGAAAGGTGGCTCAGAGGTTAAAGCATTTGCCTAGAATGCAGGAGACCGGGTTCGATCCCTGGGTCGGGAAGATCCCTTGGAGAAGGAAATGGCAACCCACTCCAGTACTCTTGCCTGGAGAATCCCATGGAGGGAGGAGCCTGGTAGGCTACAGTCCATGGGGTCACAAAGACATGACTGAGCGACTTCACTTTCACACAGAAATTTATAAATCAAACAGGTGTAAAATAACTAAGGACAGAGTAAGCTTGAACAATGTAGCTTAAAAATTTCATCTAATAAGTAAAACTGGATAGAACAATTTCATACATACGTTAGTAATTTGTCCTTTAATTTCAAATATTATTTCCAAATTTTAAAATGAAAAAAATTAAAATGTATTATATAACACACAAAACCTTGAACTTCTTTCCTACAAATGTAACAGAAAACTACTAAAACACACGTGCATGAAATACTATGCAGTTAATATAGATGTATAAACAAATATTGCTTAGTTCCAGTAGCTTAAAAATTCATAACCCCTTTATTTATACTATCTTTATTTTGCAGTGACTGCTTATGATTCTGATGTTCTACTGGTTGAATTTTAAATGAAACTTTGCTGTTGTTGTTCAATCACTAACTTATGTCCGATTCTTTCCAACCCCATGGACTGCAGCACGCCAAGCTTTCCTGTCCTTCACTATCTCCCGAAATTTGCTCAAATTCATGTCCATTGAATCAGTGATGCTATCTAATGATCTTGTGCTGTGCTTCTCCCTTCTCCTTTTGTCCTCAATCTTTCCCAGCATCAAGGTCTTTTCCAATGAGTCAGCTCTACACATCAGGTGGCCAAAGTATTGGAGCTTCAGCATCAGCACGAGTCCTTCCAATGAATATTCAGAGTTGATTTCCTTCAGGATTGATCAGTTTGATCTCCTTGCTGTCCAGGAGACTCTCTCAAGAGTATTCTTCAGCTCCACAGTTGGAAAGCATCAATTCTTCAGCACTCGGCTTTCTTTATGGTCCAACTCTCACATCTGTACACAACTACTTGAAAAACCATAGCTTTGACTATGGATTTTTGTTGGCAGAGTGATGTCTCTGCTTTTTAATATGCTCTCTAGGTTGGTCATAGCTTTCCTTCCAAGGAGCAAGATTTTTAATTTCATGGCTGCAGTCACTGTCTGAAATGACTTTGGAGCCTGAGAAAATAAAGTCCATCACTGCTTCCACTTTTTCTCCTTCTATTTGCCATGCAGTGATGGGACCAGATTCCATGATTTTAGTTTCTTTAATGTTGAGTTTTAAGCCAACTTTTTTACTCTCCTCTTTCATCTTCATCAAGAGACCTATAATTCCTCTTCACTTTCTGCCATTAGAGTGGTATCATCTGCATATCTAAGGTTGTGGATATTTCTCCTGGCAACCTTGATTCCTGTTGTGATTCATCCAGCTCACATTTCACATGATGTACTCTGCATAGAAGTTAAATAAACAGGATGGCAATAGCCTTGTTGTACTCCTTTTCCCATTTTGAACTTGTCGTTCCATGTCTGGTTCTAACTATTGCTTCTTGACCCATATACAGGTTTCTTAGGAGACAGGGAAGGTGGTCTGGTACTCCTATCCCTTTAAGAATTTTCCAGTTTGATGTAATCCACAGAGTCAAAGGCTTTTGCATAGGCAATGAAGCAGAAGAAGATGCTTTTCTGGAATTCTCTTGATTTTTCTATGATCTGATGAATGTTGGCAATTAGATCTCTGGTTCCTCTTGCTTTTCTAAATTCAACTTATACATCTGAAAGTTCTACTTCGTGTGCTGCCAAAGCCTAGCTTGAAGAATTTTAAGCATAAATTTAATAGCATGTAAAATAAGCACAATTGTATGATAGTTTGAGCATTCTTTGTCATTGCCTTTCTTTGAAATTGGAATGAAAATCGACCTTTTCCAGTCCTGTGGTCACCTCTTCCTGCTGCTGCTACTGCTAAGTCACTTCAGTCGCGTCTGACTCTGTGCGACCCCATAGACGGTAGCCCACCAGGCTCCCCCGTCCCTGGGATTCTCCAGGCAAGAACACTGGAGTGGGTTGCCGTTTCCTTCTCCAATGCATGAAAGGGAGAAGTGAAAGTGAAGTCGCTCAGGCATGTCTGACTCTTAACTACGCCATGGACTGCAGCCTACCAGGCTCCTCCGTCCATGGGATTTTCCAGGCAAGAGTACTGGAGTGGGGTGCCATTGCCTTCTCCGGTGGCCGCCTCTTAGTTTTCCAAATTTGCTGGCATATTCAGTGCAGCACTTTAACAGCATCATCTTTTTAGGATTTTAAATACCTCCCCTGGAATTCCATCACCTCCACTAGATTTGTTTGTATAATGCTTCCTAAGGCCTACTTGAATTTGCACTCTAGGATGTATGGCTCTAGGTGAGTGGTCACACCATCATGGTTATCCAGGTAATTAAGAACTTTTTTGTATAGTTCTTCTATGTATTCTTGTCACCTCTTATTAATCTTTTCTGCTTCTGTTAGATCCTTACCATTTCTGTCCTTTATCAAGACCATCCCTGTAGGAAATATTCCCTTGATCTCTCCAGTTTTCTTGAAGAGATCTCTAGTCTTTCCCATGCTATTGTTTTTCTCTATTTCTTTGCATTGTTGATTTAAGAAGGGCTTCTTATCTATCTTGCCTTCCTATTCTCTAGAACTCTGTGTTCGGTTAGGTATATCTTTCCCTTTCTCCCTTGCCTTTCACTTTTCTTTCCTCAGCTATTTGTAAAGACTCCTCTGACAACGATGTGCCTTCTTGCATTTCTTTTTCTTAGGGATGGTTTTGGTCATTGCCTCCTGTAAGCAATTTGACTTAGGTCATACCTTAATGACCTAGTGGTTTTCCCTAGTTTCTTCAATTTGAACATGAATTTGCAATAAAGAGCTGATGATCTGAGCCACAATCAGCTCCAGGTCTTGTTTTTGCTGACTGTATAGAGCTTCTCCATCTTTGGCTGCAAAGAATACAATCAGTCTTATTTTGGTATTGACTATTTGGTGATATCCCTGTTTAGAGTTGTCTCTTGTGTTGTTGGAAATGGGTGTTTGCTGTGACCAATGCATTCTCTTGACAAACTTTGTTAGACTTTGTTCTGCTTCATTTTGTACTCCAAAGGCAAACTTGCCTATTACTCCAGGTATCTCTTGACTTCTTTTCTATTCCATTCCTCTGTGATGAAAAGTACACTTTTTTTTTTCAGTTTTATTTCTCGAAGGTTTTGTCATAGAACTGGTCAACTTCAGCTTCTTCAGCGTTGGTGGTTGAGGCATAGACTTGGATTACTGTGATGCTGAATGGTTTGCCTTGGAAGCAAACCAAAATCATTCTGTCATTTTTGAGACTGCACCAAGTACTGCATTTTAGACTCTTTTATTGACTTTGGGGCCTACTTCATTTCTTCTAAGGAATTCTTGCCCACAGCTGTAGATATAATGGTCATCTAATTACATTCACCCTTTTCTGTCCATTTTAGTTCACTGATTCCTAAGATGTTAATGTTCACTCTTGCCATCTCCTTGACCACATCCAATTTACCTTGATTCATGGACCTAACATTCCAGAGTCTTATTCAATATTGTTCTTTCCAGCATCAAACTTTACTTTCACCACCAGACACATCCACAACTGGCCTTCATTCCACAACTGGCCGTCATTTTCACTTTGGCCCAGCTTCTTCATTCTTTCTGGAGTTGTTTCTCCACTCTTCCCTAGTAGCATATTAAGCACCTTCTAACCAGTGGGGGCTCATCTTCTGGTGTCATATCTTTTTGCCTTTTCATATTTTTTATGAGGTTCTTGTGGCATGAATACTGGAGTGGATTACCATTCTCTCCTCCAGTAGGTCATGTTTTTGAGAACTCTTCATGATGACCTGTCCATCTTGGTTTGCCCTGCATGGCATGGCTCATGGCTTTATTGAGTTATGCAAACCCCTTTGCCACAACAAGTCTGTGGTCCATGAAGGGGACCAGGTTTTGTCAGAGTTCTTCACTATGACCCATCTATCTTGGATAGCTCTGCAGGGCATGTCTTATAGCTTCACTGAGTTATGCAAGCCCCTTTGCCATGACATGGCTTTGATCCATGAAACTTTAGGTTTTTAGCTAAAAATATTACTTTGAATTTAGGGGAAATAAACATATTTTTTTCCTAGAGAGACTGCCAATAGGTCCTAATGAGAGGTTCACATGCTATGTAAAATTTGTGTAATAAAAGCTGGAAAGCTTTTACTGGGAAATGTTAACTAGGGAGATGCTCTTTGGGGATATATCTATATGTATGTTTGTATGTATGTGGTGAGCTAGAAAATGTTACCCTGAACATAAAACTCTTTTGGCCTAACATAACCAAGGTTTATGCTAAAAACAGCTTTTATTTTACCTTAGAATCCAAAGTGTCTCCATATAGATCTTATAGTACTAAGAGAAAGAAAAGAGGAATACATAAACCCCAACAAAGCATGATAAGGGAGAGAGTATTTGTCCTTAAAGCCTAAAGTGGCACTGGTCTTAGTAATGATCCCTGGGCTATACCAGGAAGGGCCATGCCACTTACAGAGAAGAGAGAATCCTACATGTTTCCTTTATCACCTTGAAATCCCATGTCTCTTACAATGTCCCAATAAGTGTTTTTGCCCCAGAAGGTTTGATTTGTAGAGATGGGCATCTTGAGCTTCCTATATTTTATGATGTATATTTTATGCTTGTCCAAAACAAAACAAAATGAAACAAATATAGTCAACATATATATTCTCATATATATGAGAATATTCTAATATTCAACAATATATTCTCATCACCTTTAATTATGATTCAGTGGCTCTCAATGTTTGTTGTGCATTGGAAACTTCTGGGGCATTTTTATAAAAAATAGTGATACCTAGGTTTTACTCCAGACTCTTGTAACAAGTTCTGGACATCAGTGTTTTTTTTTGTTTATTTGTTTTTAAGTTCCATGGTTGATGATGCAGAGGAATGGCTGCAAATCTCCATTTTACATTAAACTAGTTAGGGCATTCAGTCAGGGGGCTGGAAGCAAGACCATCGCAAAGCTCCCAAGCAGCAGTCTAGAAGGACCCCGACCTGGCACCAGGTGGCGCTGTGGGCACAAATCTGAGCCTCCTTCCGGTTTCCTCCGCTGAACACATGGAATCCACCAACTCTCACAGAGCAGTGAGAGTCTCAGTAGAGGGAAACGCAGCCCTCTACCTTGAGTGTTCCACCTGCTTTGAATGGAAGGGGAGAGGCGGAGGAAGGGAAAAGAAGAGTTCCTTCTGTTCGAATTTCTTTTCGGGGAAGTGAGAGAGTTCAATTTTTCAGTCTGATTTAATGAAGTAAAAAGGACAGTGATGGATAAGTCTATTCATCCCATTCTGGATGGTTTCCTTTGTTTTAATTTGCTATTTCTATTAGAATTTAACACATGAAAATAGAACCAACAAAATTAATTTAAACATTAAAATTTGCCATTCCTGATGGCTCAGTTATGGGTATGTTTACTTTTTTCCTCATGATGATTTTAAATATTTAAAACTATTTACAGATAGAAGGAATGTATATTGACTATTTCACATCCTCTATGTGGGACCATGTGTTTGTCTAATATAGTGTAATATAGTGTAATTACTGGAGAAGGAAATGGCAACTCACTCTAATATTCTTGCCTGGAGAATCCCATGAACAGAGGAGCCTGGCAGGCTATGGTCCATGGGGTCACAAAAGTTAGACACGACTTAGCAACTAAACAGCATAGTGTAATTACAGTGACAACCATCCTGGTTTCCCTGGACTGAGAGGTTTTAGTTTCAAAACAGGACAGTCCTGGGCAAACCCTCATAAATATTTTGTGTCCCTACTTGTAACCCATACATTCATTCGGGCAGCTGTGTTTTCCTGTTATTCCTGCCTTTGAGTAGGACTCAGCATCTCTTATTAGTGATCCACTATCAGCCTTTTTTACATCAGTGTTCATGCTGTTATCATTTAATCGCAGCTGAACATTTGTACTGTATTTCTGTCAAGAAGGTAGACTTTAGACATGTGAATGATTTACACTAGCATTTTAAGTTCAAACCTAGGAAGACTGAGTATACACAAAATATTTGTCAGAGGGTGTTTTCTTTCCTGGCAACGAATTTGGGGAATCTTATAATTAATTCAATTCAGTAACAATGGGGCAAGTATTGGCTAAAAAGTATTAGATTTTGTTGCAAAAGGACTGAGACAAACAAGTTAGAAAAAAATACAGTAATTTTTCAATTAACCTCCTTAGAGAGGTAAAAAGATCATAGTTGAATAATCAATCATGTTAAAAGAGCAGTTAAACTTCCAAAGTACTTTTTCTGGTTCCTCTTTTCCAATATTTCTTAAGTATCTTTGTCAGTAGCTACTCATTCATTACTTATGCTAAGACAACAGAACTGATGTGATTTTTTTCACAGATATGAGAAAAATAAGACAAATAAGAGCTATCATTTTCAGCAGTAATTGGTATTAATTCAGGATTTATGGTATTCAGTTTAATCTTTACAACAACTTTTCTACCAAAAAATCTGCAGCTTTATTGATATATAATTCACATACCACTAAAACAAAATTTAAAATATTTTTCTACTTTGTTGTCAAGAAAGTGATGCTCAGACAGTGAATTCATTTGTAAGCTTTGTTTTGAAGTTATATCTGTCTAATTCCAAGGTCTGTATTCTTTCTCTTGCACCCCAGGTCCTCTGTTGTCATGAGCCCGGGACTGTTTTTGACAGGAGTTATGCAAATACCTGTTAAAATGTTCTATGAAGAATAATGGATAGGAGATAGGGTCCCAAAAGACAACTGACCAGCAATTATTTATTTTCCCTTAGGGGCTGAGGTCAGGGTCTCAAACTATCTGAATAATAGGAGAAGCTTCTGGAATAGGCCTAGTTGGAGAAATTAGTTCTATATGCACAGGTATAATAGGAAGGAGGGATCAGAGGAAAAGAAAGAGACTCAACTGGTCCTGACACTTTTTATATAGTATTTTGACTATTAAAGCAGCACTATCAATGTGGGCTCATTAATAACAATAACAACAACAATACTTATTATTAGTCTTCATTGTTTACAGGTGATAAACAGAGTCACAGGATGTGTAGTAACTTTCCTTGGTTTATACCCAGGGGTCCAAAACAAGAGAATTCTAACTTCAAAGCCTCAGTTCTTTGTATTTTGCAGAAATGCATTTACACATAAAAACAGAAACAAACACTGCTGATAGGGGAAAACTACTGAGATCTCATAATGTCAAGTACTCTATAAAAGTGGTAGAGTTTTACAGGGTGCAAAACTTAAAAGAAAACAAATACAGCGTTAGTCTCAGGATCCTGAAAAGGGCTGTGCAAGTCAAAGACCTACAGGTTCAGCCCCCTTAATCGCAATAAATTCTACTCTAGCTCCACTTTTCAGAATCAGTACTTGACCTCTGTACCTTTTGAAAAACACAAGCTGAGAGACTTCTCTTGCACTGAACAATGCAAAAAAATATTGCTTAAGGTCATTTAGACAGTCGAAATCATCCAGGAGCTCATGCACCAGTTAAACTTGTTCAGTTACCTACCAGCTCTCTGAAAGTATCACCTTAATTTATTCACTTGTTTTGTTTTCATTTTTTTTTAAACTGAAGAATGATATATACTTACTTGTTTAAGTGTATTGTATTGTTTGAGTATTTGTAAGCAGTCTTCAATTTTTTTGAAATCAAGAAAAATTGTGTGTGTGCATAAGGATGATATATTTCTTAATATTATATGGCAGCAACAGACATTTGATAACACCTTCATTAAATGTTTTCCACAGTAAAAGTACTAACTTTGATCTCTGACTCAGAAGGTTAGTATACATGTTTCTATGTGGAAGCATTAACACAGCTATGATCTCAGAAAGATTTCAGCCCATGTCCTAACTGTAATATGCAGAGGTAGAGTGATCTGTTCAGGTCTGCGATTTGGCCACTCCTCTTAATTGCACAAGTGGGAGTGAATCCCATCTTTAGCTTAGCCGATTGTTTGGATCAAGAGATAATGCTTCTCTGGATCCTCATCAAGAACTGGAGCATATAAATCTGTGTGGGTTGAAATGTGTAAACAGAAACTCGGTTGAGAGAAACTAAGTAGAATGGGCTTTACTGGACCCGATGATCTGTGCTGCCCTTTTGTAACCTAACATTCTTCTATTAGGATGGGGAAATAAATAGCTGCTTAGCTGGAACCCCTGCTCTCTATCCAATTTGACAGAATTGCCCTGGGAGAGATGCCATCAGCACATATTAAGAGAGAATTCCATGACGGAGACTCACACTGTTCAACATACACTAAAGGGTGGGCCAAAGATGTCCTTCCTAGCAGTTACAAGGTCCCCAACACTCCCAGTGATGTTGATGCTTCCGGTAAGTGGTTTGTTTGTATCAAATGCTCACTGTGTAGTGTAACTAGGAATGTTTTCCTTATTGTGGTCTCTATGAGAAAGTGGAGAGACAAATTTTTGGTCTATTGCTAATAATATACTGGAACTTACAGCATGATGTTGGTAAAATTATTTATTTTTATTTTCCTACCAACTCTCTGCAAGTATCACCCTAATTTATTTGCTTATATGTTTTATTTTTTACTGAAGAACAAAACACACTTACTTGTTGGGTAACTGCATTGTGCTATTTGAGTATTTGTAAGCATTTTCAAATTCTTTTTTAAACCAAAGTGTGTGTATGCATACACACACACACACAAAAAAAACATGACACTCTTAAAATGAACATACTGAAAGGACTTCAAATTAATAAAACAGTGTTTACTGATTATCAATTATGTGCCTCAGTTCAGTTCAGTTCAGTTCAGTCACTCAGTCGTGTCCGATTCTTTGCAACCCCATGAATTGCAGCATGCCAGGCCTCCCTGTCCATCACCAACTCCTGGAGTTCACTCAGACTCATGTCCATCGAGTCCGTGATGCCATCCAGCCATCTCATCCTTGGTCATCCCCTTCTCCTCCTGCCCCCAATCCCTCCAAGCATCAGAGTCTTTTCCAATGAGTCAACTCTTCACATGAGGTGGCCAAAGTACTGGAGCTTCAGCTTTAGCATCATTCCTTCCAAAGAAATCCCAGGGTTGATCTCCTTCAGAATGGACTGGGTGGATCTCCTTGCAGTCCAAGGGACTCTCAAGAGTCTTCTCCAACACCACAGTTCAAAAGCATCAATTCTTTGGTGCTCAGCCTTCTTCACAGTCCAACTCTCACATCCATACATGACCACAGGAAAAACCATAGCCTTGACTAGACGGACCTTAGTCGGCAAAGTAATGTCTCTGCTTTTGAATATACTATCTAGATTGGTCATAACTTCTTCCAAGGAGTAAGCGTCTTTTAATTTCATGGCTGCAGTCACCATCTGCAGTGATTTTGGAGCCCCCAAAAATAAAGTCTGACACTATTTCTACTGTGTGCTTAGTCAATATTAAATACTGATGATTTATAATGAATATTTATAAAAAGTATATAATACTCTCTGAAACACTTCTCTCCCCATGGATTAGCCTCTGAACCATTGAAAGGTTTCTTACCATTTTTTAAGTGTTGGTTACATAGTTCTGCTCTCTGAAGTGAAAGACAGGATGTTGCAAGAATGAGATAAAGTCAGGATGAGTAGAACTAACTTTGCCAAGGAAGTAATCTTCTCTTGCTTTAGCTAAATGTCCTACCTAAAAAGTCCTTGTTTGGTAGGAGGTACAGTGCATGAGGCTGGAGACCACTTCATTTTATTCTCATTGAATTAAACTTTTTATTATTTTTGGTTCCAAGTCTTAAAATCTAAGCCACTATTACTTTTGACATCATATAGCATCAGAAGTTTAAAAGATCTATGTGTTGTTCTTATAGAACTCATGGAAATGGCTAGAACTATTCTCATACTCTCCTTCACACAGAGTTCAAATCAGGAGGCGAGAGTTTGATTCTTACACCTACCAGTGATGATCCTGGTATTCTGGGAAACTCATTTAACCTCTCTTCAGCTCAGTTTTACCATCTGCAAAATGAGCATTCTTTGTCTAAAATAATGCTTTTCTCTTTCCTTCATGGTCACTTGTAACTGCAGTCACTTGCATTGGTTCTGAAGGCTAAAAGCTGCCAACTGCATGAGCCAAGACCACTCCATAATTTGCAATATGCAGTGCAAAATGAAAATATGGAACCCTTGTTCAAACATAGTACTTCAAGATGGCAACAGCAGAGTATTAGCCCACGCATGAGACCCTGCTGAGAATGGGACCCTGCTTCATACATTCTTCTTGTAGGTCCTGCTAACTTGGTGACAATCTTTTGGGGTCAAGATTGTGACTTGATGATACTCTCTAGCAACAAGCCCGGGCATAGCCTCTCATCTTACTTCCTTGTTCTGACCAATGGATAGGAAGCATAGTGTAGGGTTCAAAAGCTTGTTCTCTAGAATCATTTATCCCTAAATTCAAACAAGGCTTTGCTGTTTAGTATGTACATAATTTGGGGCAAACTCCCAAAGCTCAATTTTCTTATCTTTAGAACCAACTTTCTAGTGTCGCTGCAAGTTATAAATGCGAAAACTCATGCATGGCACTGAGGATGATAATAATAATAGCTCTTATTATGGATTGTTGTTGTTTAGTCTCTAAGTCGTGTCTGACTCTTGTGATGCTGTGGACTATAACCACCAGGCTCCTCTATCCATGATATTTTCCAGTCAAGGAATTGGTGTGGGTTTCTATTTCCTTTTCCACTTATTATGGATATGTTTTATTATTTTTCAGGTCTGAAGTATTCCTTTTGTGTATTTGTTTGGAGTCCTTTACACTTTCTGTTTTAGACTATGGTTCCTAGGAAGGTTTCTTGGCAACATCATGAAGCTGAACAGAAAACAATTTCCACTCTACTGTTTCTCTGTTTCTGATTTGTACTTGCTAATATGATGTTATCCTGCATAATTATAGTAATTTACCAAAACTTCAGCTCTGCCAGTGATGGAAGGGTGGTAAGATAAAAAGGACATGATGGAAATCTTGACATGGTTATATTAACAATATGATGTATTGATAGAATGTTTTGAGTCACAACAATCATAGAAATGATTGTCTATTACTAATACTGCCTAATGCACCAGGGTCCCTGCTGCCCTCCCTGGAGAAGAGCGTAAAGCTATTTTTCTTAGGAAAAGTGACTGCTGATATTTTCCCTGTTAAGTCTTTAAAATCTTTGATCATGATTACCAGAGGTAACACTCAAAACCATTAGTCCAAAAACGTTAAACCATTAGTCATGGTTTAATGACTAATGGTAAGAATATATACCAGTCAAAGATTGCCAGTATACAGTCAGAAGGTGCCCTGGGGTTAATATCCAGTGAGGCTATACACATGATGAAAACATCCAGTGAAATCACAGCAGGTAAGCATCATCACAGTTATTTCTTTTGCTTATAGTTCTTTTGTGTTCCATTGAGACTTTTTATACCAGTTGCATTTCAGGAAAATGCAAAGTTATTTAGGTAGGTTTGGCCTTTTGGGAGTGAAGTCCACTAATCCAATAATTGCTCTTCTGACATGTTAGCATGTACACCTATAAGAGTTATAGTCTAGATGGAAGTATTTTTAATATCACATAGGTCAGGAATTAAATGCAGTAGAGATCATAGAAATATAAAGGAGATCTGAGATATTCAAGGACAAGTTGGAAAATACTTTGAACCTATTTGGTGGCTAAAAATAGCAATCTTCCCTGTATAATGGCTAGCATAAACATAACGACTTCAAATGAATGCATTTTAAAGGAGTAATTCTTTTAAATGGTATTGCTTCCCAGGTTACTCTTAGAAACACTGCCCCCCTTCTGAAAAAAATGTTTAATCTTTTACTAAGTTATACAGTTGGTAAATTTTCTGTCACTTAAGGCCTAGTTGAAACAGTAAAATAAATGAAGGTCAAAACTTTACTCATTGGTTCTTTAAGAAAAAAAAGTAGATCATGTAGAGTCAGAATAACTGTTGTAAAAGCATACTGGCAAGAGCATGGCCCCAGCTAAGTTAGTAAGGTACTAGATTGAGCTTTTCCTACTTACTCATTCCAAAAAAGACTGACTCACGCTTCTTTAGATGAAGTTTAAAATTTCCCGTCTCCGACAGCAATTGCAACTGAGTATAAAGTTTAACTAGAAGAAAACACAAGGAAATGATAAATGTACCTAGTGCTATTCGCACCTGTGTAAACATGCACTGCCCTCTGCATGCCAGCACGATGTTCCTTCCAGTCAAGACCTTTTCCCTTATACTGCCTGTCCCTGTATTTATAGGAAAAGAATTCCAGATTTAGGAGAAAGTCCAGTGAGGTGTGTGTGCATGTGTGTATGTGTGTTTATACAGAAAAAAATTACAAGAAGAAAGATCTGTTGAGGGGTAGTGGGAGCAGCCAGAAGCTAGGAGAAATCTCCTGGGAGAGAAATCAGCAGGGTGGTTTTTAGACTGTGATTCTTAAAATGTGTCCTCTGCTACCCAGAACCACTGCATTCTATCACTTGACCACTTCCTTAGGAAAGAAAATTCTCAAGTGCAACCCTAGCCCTTCTGTTAATAGATTAGAAGGGCTGACGGGGTGGCTCCAGCAAACCATTTTGTTTGGTGTTTTGTTCAGACCTTCCATGTCATTCTAGTGGGGTTGCATTTTACCACTACTGGCTTAAATGACAGTGAAGATCTTCTTCGGTGACTGGAGAAGAAGACTACGCTACAAAAAATCCCAGCACAACCACCTTGTTCCTTTGTGAGGAGTTATGATCCTACAAGAGCATAATGTCATAAGGCATCATTCCTGGTTCTTACCTGGGTTGAGATATTCTCACTGTATTCCATTGGGTTATAATTATGTTTTACATCAAGGGTTATTTGCTGCTAAATAATCCTTGGTATAAATTATTCCTTTCTGTCTTTTTTTCTGTAAGAAATTAAAGAGTTTAGGTAACTCTTTAGTAACTCTAATTTAGTAACTCTAAAGAGTTAGATTTCTGTCTAAACTGGTTTTCCTTTTAAAATGTACTTTATATTTTTGAAAAATACTTTTTATATTTAAGTATTTTTCCCCATTTTAATTTGCTTAATTTTACTGAAGGATGTGAACTTAGTTTTCCTGTTTTAAAGTTTTGGCTACACTATTTCAAAGTGTTCTAAGGATTTTAGTATTGGGCATTACATTTGGCAAAATCAACCAGAGAATTTTGAGAATCTGCCAAGAAATGAGGTTCAGTATAAAATGCACATAAAATTCTGCTTTTCACTGAAACTTTCCATGTGGCTTCACCTGTTAGAGAAAAAAACTGCTATTGCACCATATTTTAATGAGATAATTTTTGCATTTGCTTATACATCATGTTTGGAAAATATGACCGCTTTTTCCTTTTCTTTCTCCACCTTCCTTTTCTTTGGCCGTGCCACACAATATGCGGGGTCTTAGCTGCCCAGTCAGGGATTGGACCTGCTTCCCCTCCATTGGGAGCATGGAGGGAGTCTTAACCAGTGGATGGCAGGGAAGATCCTCCTTTTTCCTTTCTTTTCCTTCCTCCCCTATTCTCCTTTCTCCTTTTTAATTTTTTCTTTTATATCAGAAAAGGCTTTTTATTTCTTAAAAAAAGTTTTTGAAATAAAATATCAAGAACTTGAAAGTAATGTATGGCAAAAAAGACACGTGAAAGGTGAAGGAGGCATGGTTTATAGATGGACAACAGGAAGCAAGGTTAAGCAACAATGGAAACTGGAACTGCAAGGTAGGATAGTCTCAGAATGGCATGTTGGGAACCTTGAGTCTAAGAAGGGGTATGTGGCAGCTTGCATTATGGAGTGTATGGGATAGCTGTAATGTTCATGGGTAATTATGACTGCTCAGCCACTCACCAGCTATTTGATCTTGTAGGTTACTTATGTCCCATGGCTAAGATTCACTTTTGGACTCTATGAAATCTGATTTAATATACCTAATCTTCAGTGTTGTCATAGGTCTCAGAGAAAACATATATGCAAAGAAAGCTGAAGCTCAGCAATGCCATGTCTACAGTTAGTACATACTGATACTTTTATTATAATTTGTCTGTTTTCATAGTTGTATGATGCTCCATTGTATTATAACACCACAATTTATTAACTTATATAGCAAAGGATATTTTGATTGATTCTAGTTTTTTGATAAATATACAAAGAACATTCTTATATATTTCTTCTAATGCACATATGCAAGGTTTACTGGAAACAAATAACTGGAATTAAAATTGCTAGGTACCACCATCCCAGGTGGCGCTAGTGGTAAAGAATGCACTTACAATCCATGAGGCCCGGGGGGGCGGGAAGATCCCTGGAATAGAAAATGGCACCCCATTTTTGTCTGGGAAATCCCATGGGCAGAGGAGCCTGACAGGCTACAGTCTATAGGGCCGCAAAGAGTCAGACAGGACGGAGTGCGTGCGCGCACGCGCGCGCACACACACACCCACCCTGTAAGCATCTTTCCTAGATAATACTAGATTGATTTCTAAGTGATTGTGCTTATTGAGCTTCCACTAGGAGTATATAAAAGTTTGCTGTGCTCCTCATCTTTTCCAATAATTAGTGTTGCCAGATTTTAAAACTTTTCCAAATTTCATGGTTGATAATTGTATCTCATGTGGCATCCCTGATTACATTTCCCTGATTACTGATAAATTGAGCATATTTTAATATATTTATTTGATATTAACAAGAGGTGGCAAGAATACACAGAAGAACTATACAAAAAAGATCATAATGACCCAGATAACCACGATGATGTGATCATTCACTTAGAGCCAGACATCCTGGGGTGCAAAGTCAAGTGGGCCTTAGGAACAATCACCATAAACAAAGCTAGAGAAGGTGATGGAATTCCATCTGAGCTGTTTCAAGTCCTAAAAGATGATGCTGTTAAAGTGCTGCACTGAATATGCCAGAAAATTTGGAAAACTCAGCAGTGGCCACAGGACTGGAAAAGGTCAGTTTTCATTTCAATCCCAAAGAAAGACAATGCCAAAAAATCTTCAAACTACTGCACAATTGCACTTAATCTCACACACTAGCAAAATAATGCTCAAAATTCTCCAAGCTAAGCTTCACCAGTAGTTGAACTGAGAATTTCCGGATATTCAACCTAGATTTAGAAAAGGTAGAAGGACCAGAGATCAAATTGCCACCATCCGTTGGGTCATAGAAAAAGCAAGAAAATTCCAGAAAAAAACATCTGCTTCATTGACTGCACTAAAGCCTTTGACTCTGTGGATCACAACAAACTGGAAATTTCTCCAAGAGATGGGAATACCAGACCACCTTACCTGCCTCCTGAGAAACCTGCATGCAGGTCAAGAAGCAACAGTTAGAGAACAGGGTGGCGGAGGAGCAGGTGGACGTGGAGTACATCTCTCTCCACAGATACAAATAGGAATATACCTTCAGACACAGAAGTGCATGGAGAACACCAGGTGAGAGGGGAGAGGAGTACCTGACCAGTGGAAAAGAATATATAGAATCATGCAAAACTCAGTAGGATGAAGGAACTAGGGAGGAAACAAGAATGTTAGTAGGACTGGACCTGCCCTCGGTGGGTGGGGGAACTGAAGCAGGAGTCCGATCCCCATGTTGGGGCAATTGTCTGAGTCACAGGAGAAACATTTAAGGCTGAGAGTGAAACAACTGTTCTGTGGCAGCCTAAATGGAAGGAGAATCAGACAGTCCTTGCTGCAGCCATATGTACCCTGGACAGGAATGCTGGTCCCCTGGAAGGCACAGTGGCTGGGAGCTGGATTTTAGGGATTGTGAGGCAATCCCAGAGCGAGGGCTGCTGTTGACTCCAGAGAGACGGATTGAGGGGATATGAGGGAGGAGATCATGGTGGGAAATGCCTGTGGAAGAAAGCCAGGCAGCCATGGAAGCAAGGCGATGCTGCTGAGTCACATGTACTGGGTAGAAACACCACCATAGCCTTTCTCTCTCCACATACCAGCACCGGCAGCTGAACAATAGAGAGGCTGGCCCATCAAACACCTGATGCACTGAACTACAGAGTAGGACCCCACCCAGGGTGCTCCTTTAAGTGACTGATGCGCCAATCTACAGAGTAGACCCCAGTCAGGGGGTCCCCTCTATGTGCCTGAAAGGGCGGAGCTACAAAGACTGACCAAAGAGGCCTTCTGATTGCCAGCTACGAGAGGCTCAAAACAAGACTCTGATAGGGCCATAACTCCTGCGGTGGAAGCAGTCCATGTCCCTACACACTTGCTCCACCAGGGTCCCTGCAAGCCAAGCAGCTGCTCCACTTTAACCCTCAACTCTCACTGGGGCAGAGCTGCCACAGGCAAAAAAATTCTTGCATCTATGCACGCAGGGTTGCTTCGGTTGTGTCTGACTCTTTGCGACCCTGTGGATTGTGGCCTGCCAGACTTCTCTTTCAGAGAGGGGGTTCTCCAGGCAAGAATACTAAAGGGTATTGGCCAATACTGGCTGCCATACTCTTCTAGAGCACTATATTTCCTGCTGCCCTCGCTGCCAGCCCCTTTGAGTATCTGGTGCTGCCAGAACCCCTGGGAACCAGCAGCTGCACCACCTCCACACCTGGCCCTCACAGAGGCAAACCCAGGTCCTCCAGGGCAGCCTCAGGAGCTAAACCCCAGTGGGTGACCCGCATGCAGAGGTGGAAATAAAACCACAATTGAAGCCCAGGGGCAGTGTGGCAGTGTGGCTAAGGAAGAAGACCCCAAACATTCAAAACAGCAGTACAAGCTGCAGATTAAATCCACATGATCAACGGGGCAGACTTTGTGTCTATGGAATATATAAAAGTCCATTGAGAGCTCCCACAAAAGAAAATGCAATAGCTCTGATAGCTGTGGACATTGAAGGCAAGACACACAGGAGTAGGACCAGATTAAAATCTGACCTGCCCTCACAGCAGGTCCAGAGATCAGCACAGTGTTGGGGGGCATTCTAGGGAGGTGAGGTGGACTGTGACTCGCAGCAAGGGAAAGGACTCTGACAGCAGTGACTCAAGAAAAACATTTACTATTCTTATTTTTTGAGTTCTGTAGATTATTTTCAATATTCTTTTTCTTTTCTATTTTTTTCCCTCCCCCCCCCTCTGTTGTAGTTGTCAGTTTTATTGGCACTAAGAATTCCAATTAAGCTTTTGAGCTTTTTTTTTTAGGTCACATTTTTATTGTTATAAACCTCTGCCTGTACATTGGGCTTTTGTAGCTGTGGAGGTTTCCTTTTTTATTTTTCTTTTCTCTTTTATAAATTTTAATTTTTAAACCTATTATTATTTTTTTCTGCATTTATTCCTTTGTTTGCTTTTCCTACTGTTCTTTTCCTCTTGCAGTTAATCTTTAACATATATAAATCTTCTTTATCTACCTCTATTTAACTTTGCATATCTACTTTTTCTTCTCTTTCCTTCTCTCCTTTCCTTTCAACAGATTTGTTAGTTTTATTTTGATTGCTTCATTCCCCAATTGGCACCTTGCTTTAGTTTTGTGTTTCAGTTTGTGCTTTAGTTTCATTCTGGTAGATGTAATTTTTGGTTTCCTTTGTTCATTGGATCAATCTATTATACTTTTTTTTGTTGGACTGTTTTGATTTTGCTTATGAGTGTATATGTATACATGTATATTCAGTTACACTTTTTATTGTTGTTATAAACTTCTGCTTCTTCATTGGGCTTTTGCAGTTTTGTGGAGTTTTCCTTTATTTTTTTTCTTTTTTCTTTCTTCTTCTGATTTTTCTTTTTTTCTCTTTTTTATAATTTTAATTTTTAATTTTTTAAAACCTTTTATATTTTTTCTACATTTATTCCTCTATTTTCCTTTCCTACTGTTCTTTTCCCCTTGTAGTTAATCTTTAATGTATACAAATCTACCTCTATTTAATTCTGCATATCTACTTTTTCTTTTCTTTCTTTCCTTTTCTCTCAACATATTTGTTAGCTTTGTTTTCATTTCTTTATTTCCCATTAAGCACCTTGCTTTAGTTTTGTTTTCCAATCTGTGCTTTAGTTAGTTTTGTTCTTAACTGGTAAATATAATTTTTTATTTCCTTTGTTCTCTGCATCAATCTACTGTACTTTATTTTTGTTGGGCTGTTTTGACTTTGTTCATGGGTGTATATGTATATCCCATTATTTTAATTATTATTTGCCTGATTTTGTAACTGCCAATTATCTGGAGTTCATCATTGGTTTCTTGTTTTTGGATATTTGTTTTAATATAATTTAGTGCCATAACAAACCACTTTTAGAATTTTTGTTCCTGAGCAGATATCAAGCCCTGAGCCTTTGGAGTGGGAGCACTGACTCCAAAACCCTAGACTACCAGAGAACTAACCCTGGGGAGTATCAAATAATGAGAACTCACACAAAGGAAATCACTTGAATACAAGACCTGGCATCACCCAACCACCAGTAGCAGCCTGTGCAGGACACCTCATCTGAACAACAAACAAAATAAGAATACAAACCCAATCATCAACAGACAGGAGTACCACTTCACTCAGCCTTGCCCATCAGAGGAAAAACAATCAAACAAACAAAGTCCCAGCACAAATCTCACCCTATACAAAGCTTACACAAACCACTGGAGCAACATAGGAGGGAAGAAACCAAAAGGAAGAAAGATTTCAACCTTCTTCAAGGAAACAATTCAATTTTCTTTGAAGCCTAGGAAAAGGAGACCTCAAACACAATAACTTAAAAAAATAATAAATAATGAAAAGACAGAGAAATACTGCACAAGTGAAGGAACAAACTAGAAACACAGAAGAGGAAATAGGGAAACCTGAAAAACAGTTCAGAATAATGATAGTAAAGATGATCAAACACCTTGAAAACAAAATGGAGAAAATGCAAGAATCAATTAACAAAGAATTAGATGAATTAAAGAATAAACACACAGAGACAAACAGCACAATTACTGAAATGAAAAATACTCTAGCAAGTATCAATAACAGACTGTCTGAAGCAGAAGAACGAATCAGTGAGGTGGAAGATAAAATGGTGGAAATAACTTCTGAAGAGCCGAATAAAGTAAAAAGAATGAAAAGAACTGAGGACTGTCTCAGAGACCTCTGGGACAATATCAAAAACACCAACATTCAAATTATCGGTGTCCCAGAAAAAGAAGAGGAAAAGGGTATGAGAAAAATTTTAAGAGATTATAGTTAAAATGTCCACAACATGGAAAAGAAAATAGTCCATCAAGTCCAAGAGGCACAAAGAGTCCCACACAGGATAAACCCAAGGAGAAACATGCCAAAACACATACTAATCAAACTAACAAAGACTAAACACAAAGAAAGAATATGAAAAGCTACAAGGGGAAAGCAACAAGTAACACATAAGGGAAACCCCATATGCTTAACAGCTGATCTTTCAGCAGAAATTCTGCAGGCCAGAAGGAAATGGCAGGACATATTTAAAGTATTGAAAGGGAAAAATCTACCTGGCAAGGAAAAATGTACTTGGCAAGGATCTCACTCAAATTTGATGGAGAAATAAAAAGTTTTTCAAACAAGCAAAAGTTAAGAGAATTCAGTACCACCAAACCAGCTTTACAGCAAATGTTAAAGGGACTTATATAGTCAAGAAATACAAGAAAAGAAAAAAGATTTAAATTACTTTAAATGTAAATGGATTAAATGATTCAACCAAAAGACACAGGTTGGATGGATGGATACAAAAAGAATACCCATATATATGCCATCTGCAAGAAACCCACTTCAGACCTCAAGACACATATAGACTGAAAGTGAGAGGATGGAAAAATACATTCCATGCAAATAGGAAGCAAAAGAAAGCTGGAGTAGCAATCTTCATAGCAGACAAAATAGACCTTAAAGAAGATTACAAGAAAAAAGAAAGGACACTGCATAATGATCAAGGGATCAATCCAAGAGGAAGACATAACAATTATAAATAATGATGCACCCAACATAGGAGCACCTCAATACATAAGAAAAGCACTAATAGACATAAAAGGAGAAATTGACAGTAACACAATAATAGTAGGAGATCTTAACACCCCACTCACACCAATGGACAGATCATCAAAACAGAAAATTAATAAGGAAATGGAAGTCTTATATGATACATTGGATGAGGTGGATCTCATTGATATCTTCAGGACATTCTATCCAAATGCAGAAGAATACACCTTCTTTTCAAGTGCACGTGGAACATTCTCTAGGATAGACCACATCTTGGGTCACAAATCAAACCTCAGTAAATTTAAGAAAATTGAAATCATATCAAGCATCTTCTCAGACCATAATGCTATGGAACTATATATCAATTATGAGAAAAAAAAACTAAGAAACACAAACACATGGAGATTAAACAACACATTTCTAAATAATCCAACAGGTTACTGAAGAAATCAAGAGAGAAATCAAAAAACTTTTAGAAACCAATGACAATGAAAAAACAACAACTCAAAACCTATTGGATGTAGCAAAACACTTCTAAGAGGGAAGTTTATAACAATACAATACTGCCTCAAGGATAAAACAAAACATAGAATAGACAACCTAACTTTAAACCTGAAACAACTGGAAAAAGAAGAACAGAAAGGAAAAAAAAAAATAATAGAAGGAAAGAAATCATAAAATCCAAGGGGAAATAAATGAAAAGGTAATAAAGAACAGTAGTAAAGATTAATAAAACTAAAAGCTGGTTCTTTTAGAAGATAAACAAAATTGACAAATCTTTACCCAGACTCATCAAGAAAAAAAGAGTGAAGAATCAACAACATTAGAAATGAAAAAGGAGAGGTTACAAGAAACAATGCAGAAATACAAAGGCTTATAAGAGACCATTATGAACAACTATATGGCAATAAAATAGGCAAACTGTAAGAAATGGACAGATTCTTAGAAAAGTTCAATCTTCCAAGACTGAACCAGGAAGAAATAGAAATTATGAACAACCCTATTAGAAGCACTGAAATTGAAGCTGTGATCAAAAATCTCCCAAAAACAAAAGCCCAGGATCAGATGGCTTCACAGGAGAGTTCTGTCAAACATTTAGAGAAGAGCTAATGCCTATCCTTCTAAAACTCTTTCAGAAAATTGCAGAGGAAGGAACACTTCCAAGCCATCACCTTGATACTAAAACCAGACAAAAACAACACACAAAAAAGAAAACTACAGGCCAATATTATTGATGAACATAGATGCAAAAATCCTCAACAAAATTTTAGCAAACAGAATTCAGCAACACATCAAAAAGCTTGTACACCACGATCAAGTTGGGTTTATTCCAGGAATGCAAGGATTCTTCAATATATGCAAATCAATCAATGTGATACACCATATTAACAAGTTGGAAGATAAAAACCACATGATAATCTCTATAGATGCAGAAAAAACCTTTGACAAAATTCAGCACCCGTTTACGATTAAAACTCTTCAAAAAATGGGCATAGAAGGAACCTACCTCAACATAGTAAAGACCATATATGATAAGCCTACAGCAAACATTATTCTCAATGGTGAAAAACTGAAAGCATTCCCCTTAAGATCAGGAATAAGACAAGAGTGTCCACTTTTGCCACTATTATCCAACATAGTTCTGGAATTCCTAGCTACAGCAAACAGTGATGACAAATAAAAGGAATCCATATCAGAAAAGCAGAAATAAAACTCTCACTGTTTGCAAAGACATGATACTGTACATAGAAAACCCTAAAGATAGTATCAGAATATTACTAGAGCTAATCAGTGAATTTAGCAAAGTTGCAGGATACAAAATCAATACACAGAAATCACTTGCAATTCTATATACTAACAATGAATAATCAGAAAGAGAAATCAAGGAATCAATCCCATTCACCATTGCAACAAAAAAAATTAAATATCTAGAAATAAACCTACCTAAGGAGACAAAAGAACTGGACACAGAAAAGTATGTCACTATTAAAAGAAATCAAAGATGACATAAACAGATGGAGTGATATTCCATGTCCCTGGGTAGAAAGAATCAATATTGTGAAAATGACTATACTACCAAATACAATCTACAGATTCAATGTGATCCTTATCAAGTTACGATTGGCATTTTTCACAGAACTAGAACTAGAACAAAAAATTTCACAATTCATATGGAAATGCAAAAGACCTGGAATCACCAAAGCAGTCTTGAGAAAGAATGGAGCTGGAGGAATCAACCTTCCTGACTTCAGATTATACTACAAAGCTATAGTCATCAAGACAGTATGGCACTGGCCAAAAAAAGAAATAAATAACAATGGACAAGATAGAAAGCCCAGAAATAAACCCATGCACCTATGGGTACCTTATTTTTGACAAAGGAGGCAAGAATATATAATGGGGCAAAGACAGCCTCTTCAATAAATGGTGCTGGGAAAACTAAACAGCTACATGTAAAAGAATGAAATTAAAACACTTACTAACACCATACACAAAGATAAACTCAGAATGGATTAAAGACCTAAATGTAAGACCAAAAACTATAAAACTCTTAGAGGAAAACAGGCAGAACAGTCGATGACATAAATCAAATCAAGATCCTCTGTGACCCACTTCCTAGAGTAATGGAAATAAAAACAAAAGTAAACAAGTGGGACCTGATTAAACTTAAAACCTTTTGGACAGAAAATAAACTGTAAGCAAGGAGAAAAGACAACCCTGAGAATGGGAGAAAATAATAGCAAATGAAACACTGACAAAGGATTAATATCCAAAATATACAAGCAGCTCATACAACTCATACCAGAAAAACAAACAACCCAATCAAAAAGTGGGAAAAAGACCCAAACAGGCATTTCTCCAAAGAAGGCATACAAATGGCTAACAAACACATGAAAAGATGTTCAATGTCGCTCATTGTTAGAGAAATGCAAATCAAAATTACAGTAAGATATCACCTCATTCCAGTCAGAATAGCCATGATCAAAAACTCTACAAACAATAAATCTGGAGAAGGTATGGAGAAACGGGAACACTCTTGCACTGTTGGTGGAAATGTAAATTGATACAGCCACTATGGAGGACGGTATAGAGATTCCTTAAAAAACTATCAACAAAACCACCACATGACCCAGCAATCCCACTCCTAGCCATATACCCTGAGGAAAGAAAAATTGAAAAAGACACATGTATCCCATTGTTCATTGCAGCATTATTTACAATAGCTAGAATATGGAAGCAACCTAGATGTCCATTGACAGATGAATGGCTAAAGAAGTTGTGGTCATATATACAATGGAATATTACTCAGCCACAAAAAGGAATGCATTTGAATCAGTTTTAATGAGGTGGATGAACCTAGGATCTATTATACAGAGTGAAGTAAGTCAGAAAGAGAAATACCATATTCTAACACATATATATGGAGTCTATAAAAATAGTACTGAAGAATTTATTTACAGGGCAACAGATAGAGAATAGACTTATGGACATGGGAAGTGGGGAGGAGAGGATGAGATGTATGGAATGAGTAACTTGGAAACTTACATTACCAAATGTAAAATAGATAGTCAACTGGAATTTGCTATAGGGCTCAGGAAACTCAAACAGGGACTCTGTGTTGACAAAAAGTGGTGGGATGGAGAGAAAGATGGGAGGGAGGTTCAAAAGGAAGAGGATATATGTATACCTATGGCTGATCCATGTTGAGGTTTCACAGAAAACAGCAAAATTCTGTAAAGAAATTATCCTTAAATAAAAAATAAATAAATAAAGAGCAACAGTTAGAACTGGACATGGAATAGACTGGTTCCAAAATGTGAAAGAAGTATGTCAAGGCTGTATACTGTCACTCTGCTCATTTAACTTAAATGCAGAGTACATCATGCAAAATGCTGGACTGGATGAATTGCAAGCTGGAATCAAGATTGCTGGGAAAAATATCAATAACCTCATATATGCAAATGACACCATCCTTATGTCAGAAAGTGAAGAAGAACTAAAAAGCCTCTTGATGATGGTGAAAGGATACAATAAAAAAGCTTAAAATTCAGTATTTAAAAAACTAAGATCATGGCATCTTGTCCCATCATTTAGATGGGAAACAATGGAAACACTGACAGTTCAGTTCAGTCACGCAGTCCTGTCCGACTCTCTGCGACCCCATGAATCGCAGTACGCCAGGCCTCTCTGTCCATCACCAACTCCCGGAGTTCACCCAGACTCACGTCCATTGAGTCCATGATGCCATCCAGCCATCTCATCCTCGGTCGTCCCTTTCTCCTCCTTCCCCCAATCCCTCCCAGCATCAGGGTCTTTTCCAGTGAGTCAAATCTTCGCATAAGGTGGCCAAAGTACTGGAGCTTCAGTTTTAGCATCATTCCTTCCAAAGAAATCCCAGGGTTGATCTCCCTCAGAATGGACTGGTTGGATCTCCTTGCAGTCCAAGGGACTCTCAAGAGTCTTCTCCAACACCACAGTTCAAAAGCATCAATTCTTCTGTGCTCAGCCTTCTTCACAGTCCAACTCTCACATCCATACATGACCACAGGAAAAACCATAGCCTTGACTAGACGGACCTTAGTCGGCAAAGTAATGTCTCTGCTTTTGAATATACTATCTAGGTTGGTCATAACTTTTCTTCCAAGGAGTAAGCGCCTTTTAATTTCATGGCTGCAGTCACCATCTGAGCTGAAGAAGGCTTTCTTATCTCTTCTTGCTATTCTTTGGAACTCTGCATTCAGATGCTTATATCTTTCCTTTTCTCCTTTGCTTTTTGCTTCTCTTCTTTTCACAGCTATTTGTAAGGCCTCCCCAGACAGCCATTTTGCCTTTTTGCATTTCTTTTCCATGGGGATGGTCTTGATCCCTGTCTCCTGTACAATGTCACGAACCTCATTCCATAATTCATCAGGCACTCTATCTATCAGATCTAGACCCTTAAATCTATTTCTCACTTCCACTGTATAAACATAAGGGATTTGATTTAGGTCATACCTGAATGGTCTAGTGGTGTTGCCCACTTTCTTCAATTTAAGTCTGAATTTGGCAATCAGGAGTTCATGATCTGAGCCACAGTCAGCTCCCGGTCTTGTCTTTGTTGACTGTATAGAGCTTCTCCATCTTTGGCTGCAAAGAAGTCAAGAAACACCTGGAGTAACAGGCAAATTTGACCTTGGAATGCAGAATGAAGCAGGCCAAAGACTAATAGAGTTTTGCCAAGAAAATGCACTGGTCATAGCAAACACCCTCTTCCAACAACACAAGAGAAGGCTCTACACATGGACATCACCAGATGGTCAACACCGAAATCAGATTGATTGTATTCTTTGCAGCCAAAGATGGAAACACTGACAGACTTTATTTTATTGAGTTCCAAAATCACTGCAGGTGGTACCTGCAGCCATGAAATTAAAAGATGCTTGCTCCTTGGAAGAAAAGCTGTGACCAAGATAAACAGCATATTAAAAAGCAGAGACATTACTTTGCCAGCAAAGTCCCTTCTAGTCAAAGCTATGGTTTTTCCAGTAGTCACGTATGGATGTAAGAGTTGGACCATAAAGGAAGCTGAGTGCTGAAGAATTGATGCTTTTGAACTGTGCTGTTGGAGAAGACTCCTGAGAGTGCCCTGGGCAGCAAGGAGATCAAACCAGATCAATCCTGAAGGAAATCAATTCACAATATTCTTTGGAAGGACTGATGTTGAAGCTGAGCTCCAATACTTTGGCTACCTGATGTGAAGAACTGACTCATTAGAAAAGACCTTGATGCTGGGAAGGCATGAGCAGAAGGGGATGACAGAGGATGAGATGATTGAATGGCAGCACTGACTCAACAAACATAAGTTTGAGCAAGCTCCAGGAGATGGTTTTGGACAAGGAAGCCAGATGTGCTAAACTCCATGGGGTTGCAAAGAGTCAGACATAACTTAGCAACTGAACAACATTCTCCTCTTACCTTCAATCTTAATATATTTAGGGACTGATTATTCTTGCTTTTTGTGATAAATGCTTATTCAGATATTGTTTCAAATGTTTTTGTAATGTTGTCTTATTTTAATGATTATTTTGTAGAAGTCTTCAATATATGTTGGAATCCAATCCTTTTTTTGTCTTCAGTCATATATAATGAAGATATCTTCTCCCAGTTTTTGGCTTGTGTTTTAACTTTTTGTGAACAATGTCATTTGATATATAGGATATCATTCTTTTTTTTTTATGGTTTGCTTTGTGTTTATGCTTTGCTTAAAAATTGTTTCTAAACAGTATCAAGATAAATCCTTAGACTCTACTTTTAAAATTTTGCTTTTCAGTCTTTAAATCTCTTAGAATAAATTTTTGCATATGATCAATGTAATTTTTTTCAGCATGAACCATCAATTGTACCATCAATATTTATTGAATTACCTATTTCCATACTGCTCTGCCTAACTATCTCTATCATATATAAATATTAAGTTCTTGTTTGAGAGTGATAATATTTCTGAGAATATTGTGTATCCTTAGTATATATCTATTCCAATCCACATTGTCTTACTTAGCACTTATTTCTAATAAATTATGATATCTGGTATCACATATCACTTCTATTATGTCCTTCTGGATTGTCTTGAATAGTCCTTTGCTTTTCTTCATAATTTTCAAAACAGACTAAGTTACAAACATGTATATAATATTTTATTTTTCTTGAACTGCATTGAATTTATAGTAGGATTTGGAGAGGATATCTAGTTTATGATTTTTTTAGTTTTTCAGTCATCAAACAAATGCCTATTTAGTAGAGTTTCAACTTACTATTCTTTTTGTTATCCTTGGGTTTTTCATTATTACATTTTTTTAGTATAGTATCCCTAATTCATTTCTAGGTTTGTTAATTGCTATTAATCTAGGAGCTGAGTGTTTTTCAATGGAGTATTAACATCTGTATCAGGATATCTGTCAAGCATCCTACCAGAAGTAAAGGATCTATTCAGAATATTTTTATATGTAGTTTTCTGTTTAAATCCGTGGATTTCTTTGAGTTTGGTTTCTATGCCAACCTGCTTATATTATCTTATAAGAAATATACATACACATATATATAACATATATATGCCTATATATTGTTTACTTTGTAGGTGGAATAATGTTAACCAATGAAAAAGCCCATTTTTGGCCAGGAGGAATTTCACAAAGTATGTCTGAAGGAAATCTGTTTGACATGGAAGCCCGAAAATCCTCAAGAAATTTTGATATTACAGGTATATGAATTTATAATTATTGATTTTTTTTTTTAATCCATCATGACTAATTATTGGGGGACTACTTCTGAAAAGTGTTACAAACAATTAAGAGAATTGTAAAATCACAACTTTAAAATTGAAATACTTACACTATCATTAAAAAGAGAACAATAAAATAGTCAAAATAAAATAAAACAGGTAATGATAAGTATTATAAGGAGACAAAATTCTTTATTAAATGAGCAGTATATGCAGTAAATACAGTGAATTTTGAGGTTAAAGAGACATCTGTAGGTTGCATTGGGCCAACAAATCCAGTATAAAAGAATTGAATAGATTCTCAGAGGAAATGTAGGTTTTAAGAGAGTTTGAAGGGCCTGGATTTGAAGAAAAGTGTAAAAATAAAAGAAATGCAGCAATTGTTTTTCTTTCTTTTTTTTTCACAAATAGTCTTTTTTAAAATAATTTTTATTTTTTAGTTTGTTTTGCTTTACAATACTGTATTCGTTTTGCTATACATGAACATGAGTCAGCCACGAGTGCACATGAACTCCCAATCCCGACCCCCAC
>SJXQ01003408.1:63989-97770 GCA_006408695.1 Aepyceros melampus
GGGAGGTGGGGGTTGGGATTGGGAGTTCATGTATACTAGTGGCTGATTCATGTCGATGTGTAGCAAAACGAATACAGTATTGTAAAGCGAAACAAACTAAAAAAATAAAAATTAATAAAAAAAGTGTTGCCTTTAAGAAATAAAAAAACAAGTTTTTCATGGTGAAAACATAGCCTAGCACAAAATCCAAGGATGGGTTTTATAATCAAATATGTATTTTTGTGTCTCCCTTTCACATGCAAACATTAAGCTGCTTTATTGTTGAGAAAGGAAAGAAAAACTCTTTCTCCCTTTCAAAGTTACTTTTAATTTCTTTTAGTTAAAACAAATGACTGCCAGCATAATTACATCACACAGAAACCCAGATATTCCAGAGGCTCTCAATATAAACACTAGAATTTTGCCAGCAAACAGGTAGAGGGAGAGGAGAAGGAAGCAATGCTCTGTGGCCAGGCACTAAACTACATACTTTCTCTACCTGATCTCTTTTATTTCCAGTGGCATTTGCTAGGATTATTCCCATTTTTCATGTGAAGAAACTAAGGACTGGAGAGGACAGTCAGGCCTATATAGCCAGCGTGAAGCAGGTTTTCTATTTGCAAAATCTGGCTCTGTTTTGTTGTTGTTATTGTTTTTTTTTTTTTTTTAAGAAAACAGCACATGGGAATATAGTTTTAAAAAAACACAGTGCATATTAAAACTTATGGGTAGTTATTTCCTTTTAATTAAGCTCTCTATTCTGTTCTACCATCTCACGAAAGTGCCAGAAGAAAGATATGACTGGAAATCTGTTTTCTGCATCCACCAACTGGAATTTTTACCACCTTCCTCCATCTTGAGGTCTAGCTAATCCTTCGACTTTTTCTTCAGGATCATAATGCAGTGTAATTCTTTTAACTCTCAAAGATTTTTTAAGAAGAAGAGTTATTTTTTAAAAGCCTGATTTATTGCTGCTGAATGCAGCCATCTTATCTACCAGAAACACTGATACCTCTGTGTGTGTGTGCGTGCTCAGATGTTTAGTGATCATGTGTATGTGTGTGTATTTCAGAATGTTTTATAAACCTTTTGGAATACAAAGATTGTATAGAAATTTAGGCAAGTATAAATGCTAACTGTTAGAGAGTTGATAAGGGATGGTCTGTGCTTACTCCTGTGGCCAATCCTTTGGCTGCCTGCCTCTGCTTATGTGCTCACTCATTTATTGTCATTCAGCTGACAGAGTGTGTGTACCCACTTTGTGGCAGATGCATAGATGTCTGAGGTTAATAATGGGAGAAAAACAGCATGATCCCCCTGACTTCAGTACTGCTGAAGTGATAGAGGCAATAATAAAGAATTATACAATTAAATTTATTTAAAATGGCATCTGCAATACCAGCTGCAGAGGAAAGGCTGGAATGCCAAGAGATATAGATTTGGTGAGGTCGGGTGGGGTAGGTGGGATCATGTGGATCGGGGAGATCACATAAGTTTTCCCTGGTAAAGAAATGATGGGCCTGAAAGAGGATCAGACATTGCTTCTTGTCTGGAGAGGGAGGAGGGGGCAGTTCCTCAATGCACTGAAGACCTCAAGCAGGAAGGGAGCGCAGGAGATGCAGGTATCCAAGGTGAAGGGCTGGGAAGGGTAAAGGAGTGAAGGAAAGAAAGAGAAGCCTTCAAAGGTAATGTGGATGAGCTGAATAAGGATTTTATTTAGGGATCCTGAATAAAACATGTCCATTTGGCTAAAAAGTAAAAGCAGAATGATTTTAGAGCTTTTAATACACCCACCCTGAGGTATTTGGTTTGCTGGCAAAGGTAATTTGAATTATGATTTAAGATCTTTAAGGCTTTTAATATTTATATTTGATGATAAGTGAATACAGCCTGCCCAAGAAGTTATGTACACACATTCAAGGACAGAATTTATTTCAGTTGAAAATGAATTCAGGGAGAAGGGAGAAAAAAGAAACCGTCTGTAAGTTCGGAACACAATCATTTTTAGTGGTGATTTTGCTTTTGCTTTCTTTAGAACATTCTTGGAATCTTATTAGCATGTCAGAAACCAGAGAATTTCGGGAAAGGATAATAAGGAATTAATAAGTGGGTTTTTCCAGGCTCTAAGATATGAGACAACAGAGATCTTGTGAGTTGATTAGGGCAGTAAGATTAAATAAATCACTCAGGTTTATCACATCAGAGTGTTGTGATTGTGGTTGGGAAGTTTAAGAAGAGTTTTAAAAATGAACAGCACTATCTCTGTAATTTAAGGATGAAACAACAGTTTAAATATTAATATATACAAAGATATCTTACAATCTCATAACAAATCCTTTCAGAGGAATTTTAAACCCATGTCCAAACATTCTGTTCTTTTAAATATATTCTAACATTTTTATAAATCATTTCCACTTTTCTGAATTTTATATTTTTCTTCCTATAATGGATTTTCATAATCAGAAAAGATTAGCTCAGTAATCACAAATTGCCTTTAACATTTGGCAGCAAATCAAGAGAATTAATAAGGCAATTAAATCCCATCCTTGACATCATTAAAAGCATCAAAAGCCATTAATGTAAAACTTCTTCAAGCATTTGGAAACTGGAAAAAGCATAGCTGATTCTTTCAGTTCCTCAGGCTTTTTGCCTAGTGATGAATTAGGATGAGATTCTTGTTCAGTGCTCAGCTTGCAATGTAGTAATTTTTCTATGTAAGCCACAGATCCTCTACTTCCTTCTGTTAAAGCCTTAATGTGAAAGTCAATTAAGGAGGTGCAAGTAATAGTGTGTCATTAACTGTTCATGGCAGTCATGAGTACAGCACACTTTCATGTTCTGTAATGCAGAAAATACCACATGAAGTTTTGAAACAGGGGATACCTAGGTCTCTGGAAGGAGCAGAATGCATTACATCAATGGATAGTGTTTGTCTAAGAAATGTTGCTACTGCTAAATAGCTTTGAATGTTATATGTAAATACAATGAAGGAAATGCATTCAAAATCATATAATACTATACATAATTGGAAGTTTCAAAATGAATTTTCATACTGTGCTGTTATAAATTATATTTCCTATTATTTTTCATGTCTAAGGAATATTTTAGGCACTATAAAGGAAAGATAATAAAAATTATGTCTCTGAAGGCTTTTCTTGTTTAAATAGATTTTTTGCTTTTTATATCTACAAACTTCTTCCCCTTACTTCCATATGAAGTTTCCTTCACGTGCTGCTGTATAATTTAGTGAATTCCAGAGTTCTAAAGAGGTGGGGTTAACCCAAAGACATTCTTCAGAATAACATAATTGTTGAAAGTTGGCTTCTTGCATGCTTATTTTCTAGACCACATCATGAAATAAGTGACTATGGATACACTACAGTATTTCAGTATTTCACTAACTGTTGTAGAAATCTGTGGCTTTTGCATACATATTTTACCTTTTCTTTTTATACATTTCTGAGCCTATGTAGGCCGGAAAGCTTTAAATCTAATAGATTTGCAATTCTGAATAATAGTTCACACATGAAGGGGGGCTTCCCTAGTGGCTCAGATGGTAAAGAATCTGCCTGAAATGCAGGAGACCCAGGTTCTATCCCTGGGTTGGGAGTTCTTCTGGAGACGGGTATGGCAACCCACTCCAGAATTCTTGCCTGGAGAATTCCATAGACAGAAGAGCCTGGCAGGCTAGAGTCCATAGGGTCACAAAGAGTCAGACACGACTGAGCAATTAACACACACACACACACGCGAAGGAGTAATGGAGAGATTAGTACTGCGTAATAATTAGTAATCTGGTGATGTCTATGTATAGAGTCTTCTCTTATGTTGTTGGAAGAGGGTGTTTGCTATGACCAGTGTGTTCTCTTGGCAAAACTCTATTAGCCTTTGCCCTGCTTCATTCTGTATTCCAAGGCCAAATTTGCCTATTACTCCAGGTGTTTCTTGACTTCCTACTTTTGCATTCCAGTCCCCTATAAGGAAAAGGACATCTTTTTTGGGTGTTAGTTCTAAAAGGTCTTGTAGGTCTTCATAAAACCATTCAACTTCAGCTTCTTCAGCGTTACTAGTTGGGGCATAGACTTGGATTACTGTGATATTGAATGGTTGCCTTGGAAATGAACAGGGATCATTCTGTCGTTTTTGAGACTACATCCAAGTACTGCATTTCGGACTCTTTTGTTGACCATGATGGCTACTCCATTTCTTCTGAGGGATTCCTGCCCACAGTAGTAGATATAATGGTCATCTGAGTTAAATTCACCCATTCCAGTCCATTTTAGTTCGCTGATTCCTAGAATGTCAACGTTCACCCTTGCCGTCTTGTTTGACCACTTCCAATTTGCCTTGATTCATGGACCTGACATTCCAGATTCCTATGCAATACTGCTCTTTACAGCATCGGACCTTGCTTCTATCACCAGTCACATCCACAACTGGGTATTGTTTTTGCTTCAGCTCATCCCTTCTTTCTTTCTGGACTTATTTCTCCACTGATCTCCAGTAGCATATTGGGCACCTACCAACCTGGGGAGTTCACCTTTCAGTATCCTATCATTTTGCCTTTTCATGGGGTTCTCAAGGCAAGAATACTGAAGTGGTTTGCCATTCCCTTCTCCAGTGGACCACATTCTATCAGACCTCTCCACCATGCCCGCCCGTCTTGGGTGGCCCCACAGGGCATGGCTTAGTTTCATTGACTTAGATAAGGCTGTGGTCCTAGTGTGATTAGATTGACTAGTTTTCTGTGATTATGGTTTCAGTGTGTCTGCCCTCTGATGCCCTCTTGCAATACCTACCATCTTACTTGGGTTTCTCTTACCTTGAATGTGGGGTATCTCTTCACAACTGCTGCAGTAAAGTGCAGCTGCTGCTCCTTACCTTCGATGAGGGGTATCTCCTCACCGCCGCCACTCCTGACCTTAAACGTGGAGTAGCTCCTCTTGGCCCTCCTGCGCCTTCGCAGCCACAGCTTCTTGGACGTGGGATTGCCCTTTTCGGCTGCCCCACCCTGGCCTCGGGCGTGGGGTAGCTCCTCTGGGCCTCTCCTGCGCTGTCACAGCCTGGCACTCACGGCCCCTGCCCCTGGTTTCCGACGGAGGGTGGCTGCTCTCGGCCACCGTCCCTGACCCAGAGGTCGGGTAGCTCCTCTCAGCCACTCCTCCGCTGTCGCAGCCTGGCACTCTCGGGTGCCGCCCTTGACCTTGGCCGCAGGGTAGCTCCTCCCAGCTGCCGCCCCTGGCCTCGGGGGTTGGGTAGCTCCTCTCCGACGCTGCCCTTAACCTAGGACATGGGGTAGCTCCTCTTGGCCACACTGCTTTGAGGTCAGTTGAAGCCGGCGTGCTTGCGAAATCAGATTGATTATAGTCTTTGCAGCCAAAGATGGAGAAGCTCTATACAGTCAGCAAAAACAAGACCTGAGCTGACTATGGCTCAGATCATGAACTTATCGCCAAATTCAGACTTAAATTGAAAGTAGGGAAAACCACTAGACCATTCAGGCATGACCTAAATCAAATCCCTTAAGATTATACAGTTGAAGTGAGAAATAGATTTAAAGGACTAGATCTGATATATAGAGTGCCTGATAAACTGTAGATGGAGGTTTGTGACATTGTACAGCAGACAGGGATCAAGAACATCCCTATGGAAAAGAAATGCAAAAAAGCAAAATGGCTGTCTGGGGAGGCCTTACAAATGGCTGGGAAAAGAAGAGAAGTGAAAAGCAAAGGAGAAAAGAAAAGATATAAGCATCTGAATGCAGAGTTCCAAAGAATAGCAAGGAGAGATAAGAAAGCCTTCTTCAGTGATCAGAGCAAGAAATAGAGGAAAACAACAGAATGGGAAAGACTAGCGATCTCTTCAAGAAAATTAGAGATACCAAGGGAACATTTCATGCAAAGATGGGCACAATAAAGGACAGAAATGGTCTGGACCTAACAGAAGCAGAAGATACTAAGAAGAGGTGGCAAGAATACACAGAAGAACTGTACAAAAAGGATCTTCACAACCAAGATAATCACGATGGTTTGATCACTCACCTAGAGCCAGACATCCTGGAATGTGAAGTTAAGTGGGCCTTAGAAAGCATCACTATGAACAAAGCTAGTGGAGGTGATGGAATTCCAGTTGAGCTATTTCAAATCCTGAAAGATGATGCTGTGAAAGTGCTGCACTCAATATGCCAGCAAATTTGGAAAACTCAGCAGTGGCCACAGGACTGGAAAATGTCAGTTTTCATTCCAATCCCAAAGAAAGGCAATGCCAAAGAATGCTCAATTTACCGCACAATTGCACTCATTTCACACACTGGTAAAGTAATGCTCAAAATTCTCAAAGCCAGGCTTCAACAGTACATGAACCATGAACTTCCAGATGTTCAAGCTGGTTTAGAAAAAGCAGAGAAACCAGAGATCAAATTGCCAACATCCGCTGGATCATTGAAAAAGCAAGAGTTCCAGAAAAACATCTATTTCTGCTTTATTGACTATGCCAAAACCTTTGACTGTGTGGATCACAATAAACTGTGGAAACTTCTGAAAGCAATGGGAATACCAGACTACCTGACCTGCCTCTTGAGAAATCTGTATGCAGGTCAGGAAGCAACAGTTAGAACTGGACATGGAACAACAGACTGGTTCCAAATAGGAAAAGGAGTACATCAAGGCTGTATATTGTCACCCTGCTTATTTAACTTCTATGCAGAGTACATCATGAGAAACGCTGGGCTGGATGAAGCACAAGCTGGAATCAAGATTGCCGGGAGAAATATCAATAACCTCAGATATGCAGATGACACCACCTTTATGGCAGAAAGTGAAGAGGAACTAAAAAGCCTCTTGATGAAAGTGAAAGAGGAGAGTGAAAAAGTTGGCTTAAAGCTCAATACTCAGGAAACTAAGATCATGGAATCTGGTCCATCACTTCATGGCAAATAGATGGGGAAACAGTGTCAGACTTTATTTTTGGGGGCTCCAAAATCACTGCAGATGGTGATTGCAGCCATGAAATTAAAAAACACTTACTCCTTGGAAGGAAAGTTATGACCAACCTAGATAGCATATTGAAAAGCAGAGATATTAATTTGCCAACAAAGGTCCATCTAGTCAAGGCTCTGGTTTTTCCAGTAGTCACATATGGATGTGAGAGTTGGACTGTGAAGAAAGCTGAGTGCCAAAGAATTGATGCTTTTGAACTGTGGTGTTGGAGAAGACTCTTGAGAGTCCCTTGGACTGCAAGGAGATCCAACCAGTCCATTCTGAAGGTGATCAGTCCTGGGTGTTCTTTGGAGGGACTGATGCTGAAGCTGAAACTCCAGTACTTTGGCCACCTCATGCGAAGATTTGACTCACTGGAAAAGACCCTGAGGCTGGGAGGGATTGGGGGCAGGAGGAGAAGGGGACGACCGAGGATGAGATGGCTGGATGGCATCACTGACTCGATGGACATGATTCTGAGTGAACTGTGGGAGTTGGTGATGGACAGGGAGGCCTGTTGTGCTGCAATTCATGGGGTTGCAAAGAGTTAGATACGACTGAGCGACTGAACTGAACTGAATAATTATGGCAAAGGAGAAAATTCCAGAGCAAGCAGTGCTGTTGTAGTAGTGAGTACAACATGAAAGACTTCTTCTCTAAGATACTAGTCCAGGGATGGCAGCTGTGGTTTCTAATTTTTTCCTATCATTTCCTAAGTGACTTTTGACCAGCAAATTTACTGCCTCCCCAGGCTTCAGTTTTCTCATCTGTAAAATGAGGGGCTCAAAATGAGTAGTCTCTAAAGTCCTCTTAGGCTTAAATATTTATGAATGTATAATGAATGGGATGTTTTATGGGTTCTATAGATTTATTTTGCTATGAGGGAAAAATATAAACTAAAACTTATATCTGAATATCAGTTATCTACATTAACATAAAGTCCTGCATGTGAGGCATAGCACACACAATCTCGCTAAGCTCTGCACAGATACTCTCTCATTTATTACTCACATAGCCTACAGTTTCATGTTACACAGTATGCACTATTTTGAATAGTTGAAAACCATCAACTGTTCAGAACAAACTAGACTAGAAGTATGAGTAGGTCACCCATGGTTTTGCTCGGAGCTACCGAAAGCACACTGTCAAAACGTGCTCCCTTCCCATTGCAAAGGCCTTAGACCAAGCAACCTCTATGCAGAGGTTCTTCAGATTTAGCAACTGCAGAATCACCTGGAGGGTTTGTTGGACCATAACCTTCTGGGCTCCACCCCACAATTCTGATTCAGCGGTTCTGGGGTGTTGCCTGAAAATCTGCATTTCTGGTAAGTTCTCAGATGACAGAGATGCTGCTGGTCCAAAGACTCTCCTTTGAGAAGCACAGTGTTACACATCCTTCATCTCTAAGAATAAAGGAGTTTTTATAAAACCAGAAAACCTTACTTCTGGGTAACAAATTTTTATGTTACTCAAGCAAAAAATAGTTTTTGAATTAAAAAAACCAGATTATATAATGGCTCCATTTTTATATATAAAGTGAACTGTTAATGAACTCATAAAAGCTTCAAAATGAATTTTATTAGAAAACTAATTAAAGATCTGCATCTCATCTAAAATGTAATCACATTTGAATAAAAAGATGAATAGTTTGAGAAATTTATTGTGTGTTAAGATGATAAAACATTTTGGGAGAAAGCCTTGTTTTTACTGGCTCATCACTTGTTTAATGTCTTGCTGAATTAATTTTTCCCCATTTGGGAAAAAATAAATGTTCCTAACTAATGTGATCAATACACCCATTTCCATGCCCCATTTTCTTTGTAGAATTACAAAGTGATCACAAACATTGTTGATAAGGTAGATAGATATTCTCTTTCCAATGAGGAGTTTTACATTTAAAGGGATGGTGACTCTGACAATAGGTGATGAGTGAGCAACCTCACTTTGACATTAATGTATCATATTTCATCCTTTGCTAAAAGTTTATTTTTAATTACTTTTTCTTATTTGTTCTTAGAGACATTTGAGACTCTCTTTTGGGGCTTGGAAGCAGATTTTAAGGGTTCCTCATATGTAAATTGACATTTAAACCCTTGGAATATGCTGAAATATTTAACATATTTATATAAATATGATTATATTTAAGTTGAAAGTCAAACTTAGCCATGATGATTATTACTGGTTTCACTTAAGCTGATTCTGCAAAAGTCAGTCATTTAAACAGAGTTTGTGATTGACAAGTTTGGTTTGATGTTGACCTTACCCTTATTAGGTTAAATGGCACAATAAAATTATATACTTTTTTTTTTTTGTATAGTAGAAAAATTCATTTGACAGGAGGAAAGTATACTCTTTTATTCCAGAAAAATGTGTATTCAGTGTTCTCCCAGTCCCCTTTGTATCATGGTGGAAAGCGAAGAACATGTGAAGGGGAGATAGGGAACAGTTTGATTATGGTCTAATGAAAGGAGACTATTCAGGGACAATGGAAACACTTTTTGCTGGTCTTTTTAAAAATGGAAAATATATTTCATTGATTCTCTTTATCTGATCAGTAATAAGGTACAAATTAACTATTGCTTGGTTTCCTCTGGATGGATTTAATGCTACTTAAAACTGTTCCTTGAAACTATTAAGAAACTTCACTAGAGCAAATACAGTGGCTCTGTTAAGATTGTCATTTAGCAGTCTTTTGGGAGCTGGTGTCAGAAAACCTATTGAACAGGTTTAAGCACAAAGGATTTATTGTCTCTCACAATTGAAAACCCCAGGAGTAGTTTCAGGCATTCCAGGCTTCTGGGCTCGAAGGTGTGATCAAACTGTTTGTTTTTCACCCTTCTCTGACTTTGATCATCTTAGTTTCATCCTTGGGCTCCACAAAGCAGCCCAGCAACTCTGGGCTCTCCCTTCCTGGGACCTGATGACTCTGGCAGCTCCAGTCTCACATTTCTCACGCTCTAGTTTCAGGCTGTGGTGACTTTGTAATGTGTCATCTGGGCTAACCTAGATGATGTTTCCCCGAGTTCTCCTGACTGACTGTTTCCCGTTAGGGTTAGTAACAAGAGTCATCTGTGGGCGATTTGGAAGGTCACTGTGGAGCAGTAGCCACTGTGATTCTTGGAAGATGAATGTAGGTATATCTCCATGGAAGCTCCTGACTCAGCTCACTGGTGAGGGGCAGGTGATTGGCTTGCCATTCTGCAGCCAGAGTACCACTTGTCCTGCAGATTATCCACAGCAGCAAGGTTGCAGGCTTGGACGTCAGAGAGGGACCAACAACTGTGCCAGTACCAGACAAACGAGAGTCTAGTTGTCCCTGCTCTTCCTCAGTCAAGTATTTATCTTTTCTTTCCCTCAGCCTGACCTTAAACTTCAAGCTCAGTGCCATAGGCAGAAGAAAGAGTCAGGCCAAGACTCTGACCAGCTCTCACATATGCGTCAAATCAAATCACTGCAATAAATCCTTATTGTGTATCAGTGCTGATGGTTCTGCTTTCCTTAGTGGACTTTGATAGGTAGGGCAATAGTAAGTATTTCCTGATAACCCCAGTAGAGGAGTCCTGATGAGGCCAGTTTTTCGGTTTTGGGCTCATCTTTCAGCCATTCACTAAGGGCTGTAACCAGGGAACCTTTGGTCAGACCTGGTTGGGTCTTTTGCTCCTTCCTTCACCCCCACCACCACCCTATTCAAACCACTGGATTTGGAAGTTTTTGGTCAACAGATAGAATTGAGTTTTGTTCCTGGAATGGGGAGGAGGTAGATGCTGGGGATGTCAACAGCAATTTTCCATTTAAAATGTGATGTTATATAACCTCAGCACTATTTCCTATACCAGGAAAAACTTTTTCCCTCAAGTGTAATTCAAGACTCTAGTCATCTGAGCCCTTCTCACGAGACTGGGCAATGGGCCTGCTTCTATAAACTTCTGCACTAAATCAAATGCTAAGTAAGTGAAACCTCACCAGCAATCTGCCTTCACATACCACTTTATAAAATATGGATGACATGGCTGAGCCATCTAAAACCCCATCAAGATTCTGAGTTCACCTGACCCGGGAGGTCCAGGGGCAGTTCTCCTATTACTCCTAATTGTTCTCTGTTAAGCAGTATCTGTAACTTAGTCAGTGCACCTCAACTGCTGCCAGAAAGAAGCTGACTGGGAGAGAGAGAGAGAGGAGGAATTCCCAGAATGACTGACTGAGAAAATTGTAGTTCAGATTGAGTGGCAGGCATCACTTGCCTGTGGAAAAAAAAATGATGGCAAAATCCTTTGAACAGTCTCTGAAAATTATGAAAGCAAGTCCAAGGTCAGGAGTATTTCTATCTTTCTCAGCCATCTGACTTTTCATTGGAGACCTTTATCTCTACTTCTGAATCAGTAATAACCTCTAAATGCTGCCCAAGGGAAATGTAGAACAGCAGTGTGAACAAAGTAAATCAGATGATTCTAAGACAGCAGTGAAAAATCCAAAATGATACAAAAGGGATACATGGGCAAGGGTGGTGTATTTCTTTGCTTGTTTTGTATACAGAGCAATGTTATAAAGATAAAACTCGCAATTCATCTGCTCCAGTTTTAAGAGGCTATAAACATTTTCTTTCTTAATACAAGTTTCTGTTTAATATGTGTTTAATATATGTTCACTTATAGTCATCAATTACCCTGAGTGGAGAAATGCTCTTCGGGAGGGAATATCATATTGTTATGTTTTTTTAGGGTGAAGTTAAATGCTGTGGGTTGTGGAGAAATAAGATATTAGTGATCAAGGTTATGCAGGAGAAGATGAGAGGGCACTTGGTGTTACATTCCTAAAGCTATTTTCAAGAGGTTTCACTGATAAGTTGGAAGAAAAAGAATCTAAAGACCTACTTTCATATTCTTAGAGAACATTTCTATTTATTTCCATTTGGACTGCTGAGAAGTTTACTGTATGCCTAGGGATAACAATCCAAGTTCTAATGTGAGAGCTGCAAACCCCTGTAAGTAATTAATCTGTGCCCTGGGTTCTTGCCTTGAGCAAGGTTCTAGATCTTTTTTTAATGAGAGCTCATTTTGACCACTTAGTATGTTCTGTATTTATCTACTAGAAAATTTTATTAGTTTGCTAGTACTCCCATAACAAAGTACGATAAAATGGGTGGCTTAAATGACAAAAATTTATTTTCTCCCAGTTCCAGAGGTTAGAAATCCAAGGTCAACTCTTTGGTTTCCTGTGAGGGCTGTGAGCGCAGGATGTATTCTAGCCTGTCTCCTGTCTCGTGTAGACGGTTGTCTTCTCTGTGTCTTTACATGGTTTTGTCTTGCTGCATGTGTCTGTGTCCTAATAGCTTCCAGTTTTGGAGTAAGGTTGATCCTAGTAACTTCATTTTATCTTAATTACCCTTTAAAGTACCCTATCACCAAATCCAATCACATTCTTAAGCCCTGGGGGGTTAGGAATTCAACATATGAATTTGGAGGGGACACTATTCAGCCTATAACAAAAATGATTTTTTTTTTAATTTACTGAAATCAGCTACTTTGTTTGAATGCATTTTATATAATCCTGCAATGAGTCTTATAAAAATGTTAAGTCCTTGCTTCTCTATCATAGGCAAATCATAGATGCCTGAGAAATGATGGATGTTCCAGAGCCACAGAATGAGCAGATTGTAGCGAGGTGGCACACCTAGACAGCTGGACCTTTCCACTGCCTTGTCCTTTTATTTCAAGCAAGATGTAGCATCAAATTCTGCTTATTAGAACTAATGAAAAATATTGGTGTAGATAAAGATACTCATAGATGATTTTCCTTGGCTCTTCTTTCTTGTTATTTTAGGATCTGAGTGCTGCAAATAAAGAATGCTCTTTCTACAGGTAGAGAACATGAAGAGAGTCTAAGAATAGTGTTGTGGGTAAGGATTATGACATGATTCTGGACTTTTTGGTGTGAACACAGATATGCCTGGGAAAGCAAATATCTTTTATTGAGCAAAATAAAATAATGGGAGGCTTAGATCACCCAGAAAGCAAAATGGCAAATCTGGGAAATTTGTCCTGACAACTGTGGTGGGTGGGGAGGGAAGAAGAGGTATGCTGGACTCCCGAGGGAGTCAAGTACATCATCCTGGCAGAGATTTGAGATAAATGGCAGAAAAATCTCTAGGTGGGAACAGCATTTGAGAGTGAAGGGTGAAAAGTCTTCCCCACCATTGTTTCTCATAGGCCTTTCAGGGACATCAGGGTAAACAAGCCTGGAACTGAGGGGTTTCCTGAGACTTGGAATTTTCTTTGCTGAAACCAGGAAAGTCCCAGGCATACTGAAACAGTGGGTCACTCTAGGTATAAAACACTGAAAGACACTGCTGAAAATGAGTGGCAACTGGGAAGGATAACACTTTCAATCATTATCAGGCATTTTGTACCATAAGTCAAAGTAATCACAATACTTAGAGCTGTGTTAGAAAAAGACATGGGATATTTTTACAGATGAAGGGAGACATAAAAAGTACCAAGAAGGTGTCACTGAGTTGGAGACAGATTGTCTTGAGAAATGGGCAAAACTAAAAGTAAGTACAAGGTGGAAAAGTTGACAGGGAGAGATAATGAATGCAAACTTTGCTAACTACAGTTGTGGCTGAGGACCAGAACTGATAAAACTCTTGCCACTCTGATGTGGATAATCTTTGGAATGATACCTGTACGTGTGTTACTTATCAGTTTCTCTGACCACAAAGCACTGAATTATTAACTCAGTTCAGTCAAAAAATAAATACAGTAGTTTAAAAAAAAGTGCAAATTTACTGAGCAGTATATGGGAAGGATATTTGTCAAAGTGGTTATTTTGGTTTATAAAGACCAGTATTAAGCATAACCATTTGCACATTCAATTAATTCATTGAACTATAGTCACTAAGTCATCTCTGACTCTTTTGCAACCCCATGGACTGTAGCCAGGCAGGCTCCTCCATCCATGGGATTTCCCAGGCGAGAATACTGGAGTAGATTGACATTTCCTTCTCCAGGGGATCTTCCCAAGACTTAGGGATCAAAGTCTTGCTCCTATATTGGCAGGAGAATTCTTTACCGCTGTGCCACCCAGGAAGCCACATAGTTGATTTACAATATTATGTCAGTTTCAGGTGTGTAGCATAGTGATTCCATATTTCTAAAGATTATAATCCATTTAAAGTTATTACAAAACAATGGCTATAATTCCATGTGGAATTGTGGCTATAAGCAACAGTATACCCTTGTTGCTTATCTATTTCATACCTAGTAGTTTGTATCTCTTAATCCCATAGCCCTATCTTGCCTGTCCCAGCTTCTCTCTCCCCATTGGTATCCACTCGTTTGCTTTTTGTATCTGTGAGTCTGTTTCTGTTTTGGTATATGCATTCATTTGTTTTATTTCTTAGATGCCACATCAAGTGATGGCATACAGTATTGCCTTTCTCTGTCTGACGTGTCTCGCTAAGCATAATACTCTAAAGGTCCATCCATGCAGAATTTCATCCTTTTAGGGCTGAGTAATTTTCCATAATATACAAATACCCCATTTCTTTATCCGTTTGTCTGTTGACATACACTTATATTTAGTAGTTTGTATCTCTTAATCCCATAGCCCTATCTTGCCTGTCCCAGCTTCTCTCTCCCCATTGGTATCCACTCGTTTGCTTTTTGTATCTGTGAGTCTGTTTCTGTTTTGGTATATGCATTCATTTGTTTTATTTCTTAGATGCCACATCAAGTGATGGCATACAGTATTGCCTTTCTCTGTCTGACGTGTCTCGCTAAGCATAATACTCTAAAGGTCCATCCATGCAGAATTTCATCCTTTTAGGGCTGAGTAATTTTCCATAATATACAAATACCCCATTTCTTTATCCGTTTGTCTGTTGACATACACTTATATTGTTTCCATATCATGGCTATTGTAATTAATGCTGCTACGAACATTGGAGCGCACGTGTCTTTCTGAATTAGTGTTTTCCTTTTCGGCTATGTACACAACAGTGGAATTACTGGATTATAAGGTAGCACTATTTTTAATCTTTTGAGGAACCTTCATACTGTTTTCCATACTGTCTGTGCCAATTTACATTTCCATCAACAGTATACAAAGGTTCCCTTTCTTTACTCTCACCAACTTTTTATATTTGTAGACATTTTGATGATAGCCATTCTGAAAGGTGTGAATTGATATGGTTATTTTGGTTTACATTTCTCTAATAATTAGTGAGGTTGAGCATATTTTCATGGATGTTGGATTTACAACACTTTGTTGCATGTTTGCTGGTTGTTTTTGTAGTTCTCTGTAAGTTTTCTCGGTTTCTTTACTTGTGGTTTGATGATTTTCTTTAGTAGTGTGCGTGTGTTCATTTCTTTTTAGTTTTTGTGTGTCTATTGTAGCTTTTTGAGTAGTGGTTACCATGAGATTCACCTATGTTGACCTATAATCATATCTACGTGTTTTATACAGGTAGTCGTTTAAGTTCAAACATACTCTAAAAGATCTACATTGCTTACTCTGCTTCCCTATGTTCTGTCTTTGACGTCATATTTTACATCTTCATGTTTATCCCTTAACTGTTTGTTATAATCACAGTTACTTTTACGACTTTTTGTGCTTTCATCTTCATACTAGTTTATTTAAGTGGTTGATGCTCAGCCCTTACTCTATACTTGCCATTCCCATGGGATTTCCCCTTCCTTTTAGATTCTTACTTATTTTCTACTTAGAAAAGATTTTTTAACATTTCTTTTAGGGTCGGTTTAGTATTGATGAACTCTTAGTTTTGGCTTGCCTGAGAAATTCTTCTATTCTAAATATTAGTCTTGCTGTGCAGATTATCCTAGGTAGCAGGTTTTTCCTTCTCAGCACTTTGAATATATCATATCACTCCCTTCTGGTTTGCAAATCTTCTACAGAAAAATCAGCTGATATACTTATGGGAGTTCCCCTTTTATGAAAATTTGTTTATCTCTTGATGCCTTTAGAATTCACTGTTGAACTTTTGCTATTTTAATTATGATATATATTGGTAACGGTCTGTGTGTTTCATTTTATTTGGGACCCTCTATGCTTCCTGACCTAAATAACCGTTCCCTTCTTCAGGTTTGGGAACTTTGAACCCATAATTTCACCAAATACATTTTCGATCACCAAGTTTCTGTCTTCTTCTGGGATCCCTATAATGCAAATATTGCTTTGCTTGATATTATCCCCCAAATCTCTTAAACTGTTTTCATTTTTATTTTCTCTTTTTGCTGTTCTGATTGGTGGTTTCCATTATTCTAACTTTCAGATCACTTGTGCAGTTCTTCTGTATCATTTAGTCTGTTGTTCATTCCTGCTAGTATGTTTTACATTTTAGTTACTGAATGCTCCATTTCTGATTGGGTCTTCTTTTGTATTTTCTAATTCCTTCTTAAATTCTTACTTTGTTCATTTATTCTTTTCCCTAATTCAGTTAGCATTCTTATTATTAGATGTTGTTTGAATTATTTACCTGTTAAATTTTTATTCGTTTTATTATTTCTTTTTTTCCCAATGATTTTCTGTTTCAATTGAGACCAGTCCCTCTGCCTTTTCATTGCTTAACTTTCTCTGTCTCTATGAATTTAGGTAAAACAGTTACTCACTGCAGACATGAAGGGGTGTCCTTATCTCAGAGTGTCCTTATAGAGACTGCTTGTGCTAAGTACCCTTGGTTGAAAGCTAGATATGATGTGAATGCATGTCCGTCTTTCCTCAGGTTATGCCTGTACCATCGCCTTGATAGGCAGTGGGGCTGGAGGTGGAGTGCCTAGATCCAGAGCAGAGTCTGAGGCAGGGCTTCTCCTCTGCTCAGTGTCTGTTTAACCACCTTTTTGGAACTCTTTCCACAGAGGAGAGCAGTGCTGAAGCCTGAGGGGCCGATGCAGGCACTCTCGTGGGCTACGGTGTGTCAGTCACAGGGGTCCAAGCTGCCTGCACTGTGCCATCTGTGCAGGCACCAGCAGTTGTTGCCCTCACCTGCTTTACATTCAGCCTTGTGTCTGGGTCTTCTTTACCCTCCCAGCTGCTCACGCCCTCCAGTCTCCACTGTCCCCGCCCTGTTGTGGAGTCTTGCCACATTGCAGGCGGGGCCCACAGGGTCTCTCAGTATTGATGAGGGGGCAGATTGTGGTGGACCGGCCACCAGCAGTATTCCAGATTGCTTCTGAAGCCCTGCCTAAGTCTGTGCCAATGATTACAACCCCCATTCCACCTAGAGGCCGCTCAAGGTCCAAGTTGCCTCTGTATCCCACAGCTGGGCTCTTTCTCTTGGTTGGCACCCCAGGGATCGTGTAGAGCTGCTCCATTAGTAAGTGGGGATGGAGCTTTCGTTCTGCTCAGGCTCGGGCATGTGGCAGGGCACTCACTGGAAACCAAGTAGCCAGTGGAGCGGTCTTCAGCCTGCCCTCTCCAACCTGCCTCAGGCACAAGGCAGCATGCACACGTACTCCTCACCAGCAGAGTCCAGGCTTCTGATAGCTCTCCTGTTAGTCCCAGCCAACCAACCTAGGTGGCTCATCCTCTCTGGTTTGGACCCAGGACTGGGGGACCCAATAGGTGGCTCAAAACAGTCCCTCCTGAGGGAGCACCTTTGCCCATGTAATCTCCCCTTTCCCCTGAGTCCCCTCCTAGTCCCAGCCTGATCAATTTGCTTCCCTTCCTACCTCCTGATTCTATGTGTATCTTTCTTACAGTCTTGGTGTGCAGAAGTCTTTCTACTCTCTTTAGTTAGTTTTCAGTGATGGTTATACCATAGGTGGATGCATTTTGGATGTGTTCATAGGAAGAGTTGAGTTCCATGTCTTCCTACTCTGCCATCTTGACTGATCTCTTCTGTACGTTAAATTTAAAACATGAAGAAGGTTTGGAAAGCTTTGGCGTCTAATTTTGTGATATTTGTGAAAAGTTTCTTGGAAATGCTTTTAAAATTAATTAGAACATGACTGCGACTTCATATGGATGCAGTTATCAACCAAACTATCAATTAGCAGTCAAGGAGCACTAATTTGTGGTAAGTCATGTACCCTATGTATGAGAAATGATCCAAATAAATTTAAATGGGGATTTACTGTTTTGATTGTGACAGTCTTGTCAGAGTGGTCTCCTCTGCTTATTTTTCTTTCTCTTCCTCTTCATCCTTATCTTTCTCCTCCTCCTCCTCTTTTCCCTCCTATTTGTTTTCTCTCATTGTCAAAAAGAATAGAAGTTGACCTATTATTCTTACAACAATATTTGAAGTGTCTGCTTCTACGAAAGCAATGTTCATCACTTGTCTATCATGTCTAAAGCACTATGCAGGGCATGGGATACAAATAAGGAAAATCTTTCCATCCTGACATTTTTATAGGGATTATAACAGAAAAGATCTTTTTTTTTTGTACAGTTCTTCCGTGTATTCTTGCCACCTCTTCTTAATATCTTCTGCTTCTGTTAGGTCCAGACCATTTCTGTCCTTTATCGANAAAAAAAAAAAAAAAAAGGAATTCCAGAGGAAGAAAAACAGGGGAGATTATGCCAACACATTAATTAAGTGAAACAGAGAAAAACTTCCCTGAGTTAAAGGAAGCTCAATTAAAAGGACCTTCCAGGTTCTAGTCATGATTTTTAAGAAAAACTCATACCTAACCCAGGTAAAATCCCCAAATTTGGGGCATAAAGAGAATATATTAACACTTCCATATAGAAAGAACAAGTAAGTTACAAAGACAGGCAGATCAGGGTGGGATTGGGCTTCTCATCTCCTATGCGAGACCACAATACAGCAATGTCAACAGCAGAAAACAATCAAAGTGCAAGAGCATCAGCAAGATTGCAACCCTGGCTGCATTTTAGAATCAGCTGGAAGGCTTTAGAAAGAAGCCGGAGGGTCCTGACCCCAGGCCCTATCCCAGATGAATTAAATCAGAATATCTGAGTGTGGAGCAAGGAATTTTTTTTTTTTTTTTAGCTCCCCAGATGTTTCTAATAAATACCTAGCGTTGCCATCTAATCTATAGACTCCTGGGTGGGGGGAAAGGAATGAAATCTAAAAACCCTATGCCCAGTCAGTTCTGTTTCCTTTTTATAGAACTATTTACAGATATACATGTTTTTAGAGAATTTATCACTATTTACCTAATCTCAGGTAAAGACAAACTATCAACCCAAAGAATAGATAAACGAGTATAGTCAAGATGGAGAAAGACAAAAGAGGACAGGAAGAGTGGTAAGCAAGGAGTGATGTAATATCTGGTTACGCCTGAATGGGTGCTGTTAGATAGAGTCATTGCAAGTCTGCTAGTTTACATACAACAGGAGACCTTTATAAAGTTTCTTGAAATAGAAGAGACAAATTGTGTGGAGAGATTCTAATGACAATGATACTCAGTTGCTCAATCTTATCCAACTCTTTGCAGCCCCACAGACTGTAGCCCACTAGGCTCCCCTGTCCATGAAATATCCCAGGCAAGAATACTGGAGTGGGTTGCTATCTCCTTCTCCAGGGATCTTCCCAACCTAGGGATCGAACCCACATCTATTCCATCTCCTGCATTGGCCGATGGGTTCTTTATGACTAGCGCCACCTGGGATAATAATCACTTGGAATTGAAAGTCTCAGGTTTCTTCAGTAAAATTTAAAAGTTGGGTTAGAGTCATGATGAGGAAAGAGAAGTAAAAGAATTCCAAATGTTTCCCCTATGGAGCAAAAAACAGGGTGGAAAGGGGAGGAAGGGCAGGAAAAGAAAAAGAATATTCTAAAGTTTTCATCTTTTATGGATGGAATATCACATGGGAATAGGGATTTTTGATGAAATAGTTGTTATATTGTTTCATATATACTGGTAGGATATTTTAAAATAAGTATCCACAATGCAAAGGTAATCATGAATGGCATGGAAAAATAATATATGACCTGTAACATTGGAAATGAATAGCACTTCATCCAGAAGAGCAAAACCTAAGTCAAAGGCTACCAGCAGTCCCATAATTTCCTTTCCTGCCTCTTACTGTATATGATGCCTCTAAGTGTGCACTCTCTTATGTGGTAGGACACATCCCCTGTCTCTTCAGTGATGTATTTCCAGAAATTTCCCTTAATCTCCTGTATTATCACTGTTTCACTGTCTACTGGATCGTTGACATCAGCATCCAAACATGCTATCATTTTTTTCTTGTATTTAAAAATCTTCATTTCACTTCTCCTGTAAGTTGTTCTCCTATTTATATACTCTGAAATTCTTTCTCTTCTAAACTATCTAACAATCAAATTTTCTGCACCCCACCAGAACACCAGGATTTTTGGTCAAATTTCTATTTCTAAAGCCAGCATTCAATTCTCAGTCCACATTTTATGCAGTCTTTCAGCACAATTAATACAGGTAATCCCCCTCTTTACTGATAATATTTCCTCACTTGTCTTCTAGAAAATGATATAGTTTTCCTCCTCTCTTACTTTCCTCCTCTTTAATAGTCTCATTTGCTGGTTTCTTATCTTTTCCTCAACAACTTTGTCCTGAATCGCCCCAGTTCAATTCTTTCACCTCTTCTCCAGCTGCCTGCACAGTCTTGGTAATCTCATCCCGCTCGTCAGTGCTGATTCCCACATTTCTACCTCTGGTCAGCTCTAGACTTGATGTCCAATTGCCCACTTAATATCTCCATTTGGATGTATAATACACATCACAAATCAGTATGTACAAAACTAGGGTTATTCTTGAATGAGCGACTGAATTGAACCGACTGAGTGATGTTCCTGTCTCTGTGTGTGAAAGTGAAAGTGAAGTCGCTCAGTCATGTCTGACTCCTTGTGACCCCATGGACTGTAGTCTGTAGGCTGTAACCACTGGATTTAATTTCAATTCATTCTTTCAGTTGCTCTTTACAAATAACCCATTTGACCTTATTTCTTTTTTTTCTCTTCTCCTTGTTCAGTTTTCTCAATGACATTGCCTCTTTACAGATTCTCATATCTGTTACTCATGTTTTCTTAGGGTCTTCTGCCTGGCCAGTTCCTCTACAGGGACCCCTCTTCCCTCAGATATATACAAGGCTATCTCCATTCTTTAGTTTTGAGACTTTGCTGAAATACCTTCTTTTAATTGAGACTATGCCAAAGCTTTTGACTGTGTGGATCACATTAACTGTGAAAAATTCTAAAAGAGATGGGAATACCAGACCACCTGACCTGCCTCTTGAGAAACCTGTATGCAGGTCAGGAAGCAACAGTTAGAACTGGACATGGACCAACAGACTGGTTCCAAATAGGAAAAGGAGTATGTCAAGGTTGTATATTGTCACCCTGCTTACTTAACTTATATGCAGAGTATATCATGAGAAACTCTGGGCTGGAAGAAGCTCAAGCTGGAATCAAGATTACTAGGAGAAACATCAATAACCTCAGATATGCAGATGACACCACCCTTATGGCAGAAAGTGAAGAGGAGCTAAAAAGCCTCTTGATGAAAGTGAAAGAGGAGAGTGGAAAAGTTGGCTTAAAGCTCAACATTCAGAAAGCTAAGATCATGGCACCTGGTCCCATCACTTCCTGGAAATAGATAGGGAAACAGTGGAAACAGTGTCAGACTTTATTTTTTGGGGCTCCAAAATCACTGCAGATGGTGACTATAGCCATGAAATTAAAAGATGCTTACTCCTTGGAAGAAAAGTTATGACCAACCTAGATAGCATATTGAAAAGCAGACATATTACTTTGCCAACAAAGGTCCGTCTAGTCAAGACTATGGTTTCTCCAGTAGTCATGTATGGATGCCAGAGTTGGACTGTGAAGGAGGCTGTGTGCCGAAGAATTGATGCTTTTGAACTGTGGTGTTGGAGAAGACTCTTGAGAGTCCTTTGGACTGCAAGGAGATCCAACCACTCCATTCTAAAGGAGATCAGTCCTGGGTTGTTCATTGGAAGGACTGATGCTGAAGCTGAAACTCAATACTTTGGCCACCTGACCTGAAGAATTGACTCATTGGAAAAGACCCTGATGCTGGGAGAGATTGGGGGCAGGAGGAGAAGAGAACGACAGAGGATGAAATGGCTGGATGGCATCACTGACTTGATGGACATGAGTTTGAGTGAACTCTGGGAGTTGGTGATGGACAGGGAGGCCTGGCGTGCTGTGATTCATGGGGTCGCAAAGAGTCGGACAAGACTGAGCGACTGAACTGAACTGAACTGACCCTGAAGACCCTATTTAAAAATAATTTCTACCGTCATGTCACAACTTTCTGAATCTACCTTATCCTAAACTATTTTCACAGTACTTATCACCATGTAAAATACCACTTTTACTGTTGTTCAGTTGCTAAGTCATGCCCAATTCTTCATGACCTCATGGGCTGTAGCACACCAGGCTTCCCTGTCCTCTACTATCTCCTGGAATTTGCTCAAACTCGTATCCATTGAGGCAGTGATGCCATCTAACTATCTCATCCTCTGTCACCCCCTTCTCTTCCTGCCCTCAGTCTTTCCCAGCATCAGGGTCTTTTCCAATGAGTTGGCTCTTCTTATTAGGTGGCCAGAGTATCGGAGCTTCAGCTTCAGCATCAGTCCTTCCGATGAAATTCAGGGTTGACTTCCTTTTGTATTGACTGGATTGATCTCCTTGTAGTCCAAGGGACTCTCAAGAGTCTTCTCCAGCACCACAGTTCAAAAGCATCAATTCTTTGGTGCTCAGCCTTATTTTTGGTCCAACTCTCACATCCATACGACTACTGGAAAAACCATAGCTTCGACTATATGGGCCTTTGTATATACGTAATTTATAATTATTTTGTTGTTGCTATGTTGCCCCTTCTATTAGAATTTGCATGTCTTTAGGCCATGGATCTTTATTTGGTTTCACTAATCTATTTATCTTAATAGCTTAGAGCTATGCCTGGTACTAATAAAAGTCAATGAATATTCATTAAATAAATTAAATATATTTGTATCTGAGTATCATGAAGAAATATGATTCATAGGATATAACCAGAACTCATTTTTATTTTAATCTAAATATTTTCTTAAAATTAATTCAGGAAGTCCATCCTCTGTCCCTGTGTGAAAACTCATACCTGTCCGTAAGATCACTTTAAGGCAGACATTCTTAGCAAAGTCTTGATAATGACTATCTAATCCATATTGGAATGTGTTCTTTTGTGATCTATTTAGTCATTTTCTAAGATAAATTTTACTCATTCTTTTGGTACCAGGGTGCCATTATTTAATGAATGCACCTGAAATCCAGAAAGAGAAACCCATGGACCACCCCACCGACTAGCTCAGACCTAAGGCTTTGTTGGATCAGTGTGCACATGATCAGTCGCTTCAGTCATGTCTGACTCTTTGTGACCCATGGACCGTAGCCCACCAGGCTCCTCTGTCCATGGGATTCTCCAGGCAAGAATACTGGAGTGGGTTGCTATGCCCTCTTCCAGGGGAGCTTCCCAACCTGGGGATCGAACCTGTGTCTCTTATGTCTCCTGCACTGGCAGGCGGGGATATTTACCCAATGAGCCACCTAGGAAGCCCCAGGCAACCCTTCCAAATTAGCTTGTTGCTCAGGAAGAAAAAATTGAAGATAAAAGAACATAGTTAATGATTTGTGACATAATCACCATTGTGCTATGCTTAGTTGCTCAGTCGTGTTCAACTCTTTGTGACCCCATGGACTGTAGGCCACCAGGTTCCTTAATCCATGCAGATTCGTCAGGCAAGAATACTGGATTGGGTGGCCATGCCCTCCTCCAGGGAATTGTCCCAACCCAGGAATTGAACCAAGGTCTTCTGCATTGCAGGTGGATTCTTTACCAGCTGAGCTACCCGGGAAGCCAAGAATTAACCATAATTTCTCCCTAAATTCACACCTTGGATTTCTGTCAGGAGCAATTCAACAATAAATATGTAATTCTAGAAACAAAAGACTCTTTTGTGGAAAGCAAAACCTGCTTTGTAAGACTGAATGGTCATTGGCTTGTCTGCTGAGATATGAGGTGTCAGCCAGGCAGACAAGTGCAGAGGGTGACTGTTCTGTGCCTTCTCCCCATCTTCACCACCCCTCCAGCTCTCCAGACACCCAGCTTTGCAATTTAACTTCAAAAGATACTCTGAAGTGGAACTAGCTGCCTGGGGTGGGGACTAAGGCTGGCCATTGACCTGTTCTCCAGGAGCCGGTACTCCTGGGCAATAGCCGAAGAGAGCCAATCCTGGGCTCATGGCAGCTCAAAGGGAGTTCAATTTGTTATAAACACTTCCCTCAGCAGGAGTGAACTATAGGACAGAGCCTGCATTTGTGTCTGGCTGCTTCTTGCTTGCTAGCTTCCTTTATTTCCCACTAGCTTGCTGTTCTGCCTGATTTTTCCAGGGTGTAACACCAAAAGAGATGGTGAAGAGGAGGAAAGAAGAAAGTTCTTACTTGACAGATGCATACAGACACAGCTGTATGCTTTCTCAGCTTATCAATGTGTGAATATGGTTCTTTCTAGGGCAATTTCATGGATTTTTCAGGGGTTCCTCTATGGGTTCCTCAGACCACAACTTATTTTTCAAGGGAGAGGCAGTCTTTCTAGCCTCAAGTTTTATATTGGTTTTCTAGATTCCAGGAAAACTGCCTTTTAAAGCTGTGCCTTTGACAGAAGCTGAAATATCTCCAAGTCTACTGTCTCCTTGGTAGGTCTCACATGTACCCCCTGCCCTATTTAACGCTGGAGGGAATTCCATGTCTTCTCAGAAGCAGGTGTATTTGCTGCCCCAGGCTACTTTTAGTTTCCTTTGAGGTGAGTCACACACCAGTTCCTGCATTGCCTAACTTCAGAGAACACGTTGTGCTCCCCAAAGGACACTGTTTCAGCCTCTCTTGAAAGACCCAAGGTTATTAAATGGTCTTCTGTTATCTCATCCCATTCTTTTGGGGAAAGAAATTTCTTCAGAAATCTACCAATTTTCACACACCTCATTAAAAAAAAAAATCTCTTTGAGATGAATGTTTAGGATCATATTACTATATCTTATCATTTTGAAATTTCCTCAGATCTGTCCTGAATTTTGAAAGTTTATATCCATTGTATTATGGTATCCCCCAGGAAATTTTAACATTTTTTAATATATAGCATATTGAAAAGCAGAGATATTACTTTGCCAACAAAGGTCCATCTAGTCAAGGCTATGGTTTTTCTAGTGGTCGTGTATGGATGTGAGAGTTGGACTGTGAAGAAAGCTGAGTGCCGAAGAATTGATGCTTTTGAACTGTGGTGCTGGAGAAGACTCTTGAGAGTCCCTTGGACTGCAAGGAGATCCAACCAGTCCATCCTAAAGGAGATCAGTCCTGAGTGTTCATTGGAAGGACTGATGCTGAAGCTGAAACTCCAATACTTTGGCCACCTCATGTGAAGAGTTGACTCATTGGAAAAGATCCTGATGCTGGGAGGGATTGGGGGCAGGAGAAGAAGGGGATGACAGAGGATGAGATGGCTGGATGGCATCACCAGCTCAGTGGACATGAGTTTGAGTGAACTGTGGGAGTTGGTGATGGACAGGGAGGCCTGGCATGCTGTGATTCATGGGGTCGCAAAGAGTCGGACACGACTAAGCGACTGAATTGAACTGAACTGAAAAAAAATATATATATATTTATATATATATATATATCGTTCAGTTCAGACATATATATGTATAATTTCCTTTTTATATACATGTATTTGTAAACAGTTGATGAGATGTGATATAAACTTGCTAGGTAGTTTACATGGATTATTATGAATCAGGTGAGGGTAGGGGAATGATGTAGGGAGAGGAATAAGAAAAGTCAGAGATGGAAGGACATTCAAGAAAATGTTGAATGAATAACATATTGTCCTAAATTCTCCCTGCATCTTATATTACTGTGTTTTAAAAATACTTTTGCATGTATTAGGATGTGTGTATTTTTATGATCAGGTCACCCGAGGTGGCCATTCTCTTGCTCTCTGTACATCCCTGTCCGGCTCAGTGCCTACTTCACCTACACCCTAATCACCTGACTGACTTTCCCACATACTTGCCTCAGCCCCAGCTAATGATTGCTCTAACCTTTAGATCAGATCATCTCCACCTGATAGCCTATGAAAGAGGCGGTGAGGGGCTGGCCCCTCCGCTAGTTTCCCTGGTAACCAAGGAGCCAACCAGATACCAATCCCCCCTGTAACTGGTAACCTCCCCCCTCCTCTGGGGAGTGAAATCTGCCGCCATTTCCTTGCTTTCTTCTGCGCACATTTGGATGTCGCTCCAGAACCTTGCTTCAGACAAGTAAGTTTCTCCATCCATTACAACTCTGCTCTCTCTGTTCCTCACTCCAGTCTCTTTCTTCAGTCTTGCGGATAGGCGAGTATGGGGCTTACTGGATTGCGGAGTGCAGCCCAACAGTACTCATGTATTTTTGAGAGAAAGAGGTCTTAAGTGAAAATTAGGTTCAGACTGCTAATTGTGATTCTGCCTAGTTAAAAGAAAAATAAATCTCCAAATGTATAATACATTCTAATGTTTTGGTAAGAAGATGTGGAAGAAGTCATAGAAGTTGGACAGATACTAATATTGATTTCAGGAAATATATCAACGGGAGATTTTATCTTTTGTGATATCTTTATATATATTTTTTTCTATAAGTAACATGAATAACCTTAAAGGAAATCAGTGAGTACTGCTGAAAGTTCTGGGAGAGTAGTAATGGAAATCACCTCTTACCTATCTTCTCCTAACGAGTAGCTAGAAAGTTCACCTGCTAAGTAGGAAGACAAAAAAGGGTGGATCTCTGGATGTGAGAAAGTGGGGTAATCTGAAAGAACAACAGTGAGGTACAAAACTGATTATGAAAGGGGAGAAGACCAAGGTTAAAGTGAACAGAATGAACCTTAAAATGTTCTCAACTTACTAATGTCTTTTGTTCATTAGTATCCAATACCTTTGGACTAAGAATTTGGAACATAATGAACAGCAAAACGTTGTAGATTACCTCAAAATGGGGGATTTATGGGGGTAGGTACAGGAGGTATAAGGTCATAAAGTATTGAAAGTTTGGCTGATTGAGTTGGTCATCAGGATGCAGGCTGAATAAGGAAACGTGAAAAGCATTAAAGATAGTCTAGGAAAACAGGCAAGGAGCATGCATGCATGCTCAGTTGTGTCTGGCTCTGCAACCCCATGGGCAGTAGCCCACCAGGCTCCTCTGTCCCTGGAATTTTCCAGCTGAAGAATACTGGAGTAGGTGGCCATTTCCTACTCCAGGGGATCTTCCTGGCCCAGGAATGGAACTGGTGTCTCTTGCATTGACAGATTATATCTGCTTTCAATTGAGAATTTAGAAATTGCCAGAATAAAACCATGGTAGATCTTTGGTCACGTGTCCAGTTTTGCAACTTCTTTATTATGAAATAAGCCCCTTATTTTGAGGCTTTGTTATGTGGGAATCCATACTGGTCAATCAAGGCATTCTGGAAACTTCCCATGTTGATGTCGTTACAGCCGCTAGAAGCCAGGAAGGAAAAATTACATCCAGAACAGGTGTCAGCTCCAATATGGACAGATTGCTGTCCCTTCTGGGGGCTAGCATGTTTTGGTAATACTTTATTCCTAGTGTCAACATAAGAATTTGTCACGGACTTCAGGATTCCGTTTATTATTTTAATACACAGTAACTAAGTAATCAAAGGAACTTCCATCCTCACCAATTCAGGGATGGTCTCACGTTAGAGACCAACCAGTGTGGCACTGAATGTGCTCGTCATAGAGGAACCTGACAGTTGCCAAATTTTATTCCATAAAAGCTAGTTCATGTTTATTTTTGTGACTACATTGCCATGACCTCACCAGAGACATTTTGTGAGGGAAAATATAATTGCTTAATTAACTGCAGCTGCTAAAGTTGAGTCACCTGCAGTTTCTATATAAGATAAAAATATACCCCTTTCAGGTCAGTTCAGTCGCTCCGTCGTGTCTGACTCTTTGTGACCCCATGAATTGCAGCACCCCAGGCCTCCCTGTCCATCACCAACTCCCGGAGACTATGTGATAAAAGTTTATGGAAATTCATTCAATGTTTATTCAATAAAATTTTAGTTAGTGTTCATTGTATGCCAGTAGATACAAGCTTATATGTGGGGACACCACAGGGAATGAGATATGAGCCCCGCTCTGTGGGAGTAGATAATGCACTTATGAAGGAAGGGGGTCCATATATATGTCTAGGTAATGGTTTGCAGCATGGATGGTTTTGTTTCTTTAGTGGATATAGTGTATGTATTATCTAGGGTGCAGGTGAAGACTACCATTGGGCTTAATGAACAACTCCTTAGGCCAATGGTCTTCCAGTCTTTGATTTTTGTATTCAAAATAGCATATGTCTCTCAAAGAGTCTTCAAAAGATAATATGTTATTTCATGTCAGCAGTAAAAGAGGTATAGAAATCGGAAAGAGGCTGTGAAGTCTTTTGGATGTCAGACTGCCTTGTCTGAGCTGATTTTTTTTTTTCTTTGTCGTTTTGCTGTACTTTCTGGGAAGATTTCCTGTTTTATCTTCCAACTATTTACCTTCTACTGAACTTTTCATTTTTACAATGTTTTTTTAATTCCTAGGAATCAAGTGTTCTCTTGCCATATCTCTGCATAAATGAATGATACCAGCATTTTCTTGTCCCAGCATTCTCTGTTTCTTCCAGTTTTTGTCCCCTTTTTGATTGTTTATACACCATGCTCAACTTGAAAGACATCTTTTCTCTTAAAGGTCAGTCAGGACTTGGCATTGTGAACATAAGAGTAGGAGACAAAAAATTGGAATTCCTGTGTTACTTGAGGTAATCTCTAAGTTTGTGAGTTCACTGTTTCTGAGGAACCTCTTGGACCAACATCTTGGGACAGTGTGATAGTTCAGGGGATATTTCTGTCTCCAGTGTTTGGGATGATAGTGGGCACTTAATCCTGCTGTTTCAGAAATATATTCTCCAGGATCCATCTGGGCCTCCCAGTACAGAGACTCTTTTCCCCTTGGGTGAGAGACTAAAGCTCTAGGCTTCTGCTGGAGATGGTGATCAATTCCCCTGAGGTGTGGTATGAGAGAGGGATCCAAGTTCTCAGTGTTTATCATAGTCCCTTATGTCAATACCCACTTTCACACTTAGTGCTGCTATCATTGTGCTTCTTGAAATACAAATTGTGTTGGTTCTTCATTTTTCACTACTGCCAAATTGAATTTTGGCCTTCTTGGTTTTACTGAGCCAGTTATTCCTGTGAATTAAGGGGAAGTGTTTCCTCCATAAGGACACAGGTCTCTCTGGGTGAACACAGAGTGAAGAGCTGGGTTTTTATATCCTACTGGCCCTCATCTCTTGAGAAATCTGTATGCAGGTCAGGAAGCAACAGTTAGAACTGGACATGGAACAACAGACTGGTTCCAAATAGGAAAAGGAGTATGTCAAAGCTGTATATTGTCACGCTGATTATTTAACTTATATGCAGAGTACATCATGAGAAACACTGGACTGGAAGAAACACAAGCTGGAATCAAGATTGCCAGGAGAAATATCAATAACCTCAGATATGCAGATGACACCACCCTTATGGCAGAAAGCAGAAAAGAACTAAAGAGCCTTTTGTTGAAAGAGGAGAGAGAAAATGTTGGCTTAAAGCTCGACATTCAGAAAACTAAGATCATGGCATGGTCCCATCACTTCATGGCAAATACATGGGGAATAATTGGCAGACTTTATTTTCTGGGCTCCAAAACCAGTGCAGATGGTGACTGCAGCCATGAAATTACAAAATGCTTACTCTTTGGAAGGAAAGCTATGACTAACCTAAATAGCATATTAAAAAGCAGAGACATAACTTTGCTGACAAAGGTCTGACTAGTCAAGGCTATGGTTTTTATGGTAGTCGTGTATGAATATGAGAGTTGGACTATAAAGAAAGCTGAGCACTGAAGAATTGATGCTTTTGAACTGTGGTATTGGAGAAGACTCTTGAGAGTCCCTTGGACTGCAAGGAGATCCAACCAGTCCATCCTAAAGGAGATCAGTCCTTAGTGTCCAATGGAGGGATTGCTGTTGAAGCTGAAATGCCAATCCTTTGGCCACCTGATGTGAAAAGCTCACTCATTTGAAAAGACCCTGATGCTGGGAAAGATTGAAGACAGGAGGAGAAGGGGACAACAGAGGATGAGATGGTTGGATGGCATCACTGACTTAATGGACATGAGTTTGAGTAAACTCTGGGAGTTGGTGATAGACAGGGAGGCCTGACAGCTGCAGTCCAAGGAGTCTCAAAGAGTCGGACATGACTGAGTGACTGAACTGAACTGGCCCTCATTTCGGTGAACTCAGATGATTAAGAATCTACTTGTAGTACAGGAGACCCAGGTTCAATCCCTGGGTCAGGAAGATCCCCTGGAGAAGGGAATGGCAACCCACTCCAGTACTCTTGCCTGGAAAATCCTATGGACAGAAGAGGCTGGCAGGCTACAGTCCATAGGATGTCAAAGAGTCAGACAGGACTGAGCAACTAACACTTTCTGGCCCTCATTTCAGCCTCTGTCATGCACAGTGGCCATTGTCAACACAGGTCCATTTGCTGTTCTTACCTCATCCTTGTGAATTTTTATTTTTAACACTTTGCTTTGCAAAAACTTAAATGAGTGTGTGTTTTCTGGAGGAAGATAAATTACATATATCTATTTGATCTATCATCATAACCCAGAAAAGGCATTTAGAAATGTTAAGGCAGATAAATATTCTGAGCCATTGTCTCAATAGATCTGTTCAGAGATGTGTATTCCACCTCTGTGGCTAAATAGAATTGTCTGGTCAGAACTCCTGAGACAGATCATGTAGCTACTGCGATCAGAATATTTCTGCATAAGCAACCCTGAAGAACATACTATTTGCAAAGCAAATTCAAAACCAAATACTTTGCTTGAATTGGATAATATTAAAGCTTAGATGTCAGCTAGGATAAGCTTGATATTTAAAACTAATTAAAAAGTTGTGCAAATTGCACTTAAATATATTACTCAGCATATCCTGCATGGCTCAGTAATTGCAGAGCTTTTTTCATCTCACTCAGTGACCTCCCATTCAAGGGTGAAAACAGAAATTTCTTTCTTTTCAATGATGGAAGCCAGGAGCTATTTACTCTTCAGCTAAGAGTTCCCACACTCCAGCTCTTCTAATGGGCTGGAAATAAATACAGTTACCAGGGACTCTGAACTTTCTTTTTCTTTGCCACAGATGTAGGTAGGAATGCATAATATGAATCATATTTATCAGAATTGAGGAATGTATTTTTAGACAAAAGACTTGTATAAGACACTGCTGCTGCTAAGTCACTTCAGTCATGTCCGACTCTGTGTGACCCCGTAGACAGCAGCCAACCAGGCTCCCCCGTCCCTGGGATTCTCCAAGCAAGAGTACTGGAGTGGGGTGCCATTGCCTTCTCCGTGTATAAGACACAGTTCTCTCAAATTCTCTCTCATTCTCTGTCTCTCCCTCCCTCCTTCTCTTCCTATTCTTTCTTTCTTCTTTTTCAGGTTAGAGAATGCTTCAGTGACCACTTTCTCTGCTCACACCGATAATGGACCCTGTTCTTAGCAGAGAAATATCTTCAGCCAAATAAATTTTGCTAAAATATTATTTAGATTAAAAAAAATTTTCCCCTTAAAGCCTTTTGCAGTTTCTCATCACCTGTCCGTTAAGGTTGGTATTCAGTAGCTTCACTTACAAAGCTTTCAGAATTTGGCTTCATTAGAAAATTCTGAAAGAATGGGAATACCAGACCACCTGACCTGCCTCTTGAGAAATCAGTAGGTAGATCAGGAAGCAGCAGTTAGAACTGGACATGGAACAACAGACTGGTTCCAAATAGGAAAAGGAGTACGTCAAGGCTGTATATTGTCACCCTGCTTATTTAAGTTCTATGCAGAGTACATCATGAGAAACGCTGGACTGGAAGAAGCACAAGCTGGAATCAAGATTGTCAGGAGTAATATCAATAACCTCAGATATGCAGATGACACCACCCTTATGGTAGAAAGTGAAGAAGAACTAAAGAGTCTCTTGATGAAAGTGAAAAAGGAGAGTAAAAAGTTGGCTTAAAGCTCGACATTCAGAAAACGAAGATCATGGCATCTGGTCCCATCACTTCATGGGCAATAGATGGGGAAACAGTGGAAACAGTGTCAGACTTTATATTGGGGAGCTCCAAAATCACTGCAGATGGTGACTGCAGCCATGAAATTAAAAGACGCTTACTCCTTGGAAGAAAAGTTATGGCCAACCTAGATAGTATATTCAAAAGCAGAGACATTACTTTGCTGACTAAGGTCCATCTAGTCAAGGCTATGGTTTTTCCAGTAGTCATGTATGGATGTGAGAGTTGGACTGTGAGGAAAGCTGAGTGCCAAAGAATTGATGCTTTTGAACTGTGGTGTTGGAGAAGACTCTTGAGAGTCCCTTGGACTGCAAGGAGATCCAATCAGTCCGTTCTGAAGGAGATCAGTCCTGAGTGTCCTTTGGAAGGACTGATGCTAAAGCTGAAACTCCAGTACTCTGGCTATCTCATGTGAAGAGTTGACTCATTGGAGAAGACCCTGATGCTTGGAGGGATTGGGGGCAGGAGGAGAAGGGGACGACAGAGAATGAGATGGCTGGATGGCATCACTGACTCGATGGACGCGAGTCTGAGTGAACTCCGGGAGTTGGTGATGGACAGGGAGGGCTGGCATGCTGCAGTTCATGGGGTCATAAACAGTGGGACACGACTGAGCGACTGAACTGAACTAAACATAGCTTTACCACTTAGCATATATTTCTACCAAGTTGGATGACTTGGTATTTCTCTAAAAATGTACACTTCCTTGATTTCATAGATTAACACTTACCAACCTCTCCATCTGGGTTTTCTTTCTTCTCCTTCCCCATAGGTACCTGTTAAATTTTACCAGATCAAAAGTCATTTCTTCAGCTAAACTGGTCTTTTGATTTTGCAAACTTTTTACAACATTAAATTTGATTTTATGTGAAATATTTTATATAGTTTTTTTTACTCAATTTCAGTCACTTTTGGCAAATTCTTTAAAAAAAAAAATTCTCTCTCTTTTAAAAAAAAAAAAAATAGTAGCTACCGAGTAATTCTTTCCTACATGAGTGACATACTGAGTCTTTGAGATTTTGTTTTGGCAGTTAAATTTGTACTAGATTCTGTCTGGACACAGAGAAGGCATTTGTTTTATAGGAGACATTTTGTTTCTTTTGTAACTTGATGGTTTAAGTGGACTTGTACTTTACTTCCTCATGATGAATATGATATATATTATTGTGAATTGATTGGATTTCCTTTGTGCCCCAGTGTCAGGCAATTTTTTTGTAAATATTCTATAAGTTTTTGAATCAATGTGTATTATTTCCCTTTGCTGGAAATAAGAGTTTATATAAGAAATAATTTTTTGGAGAATTATATGCCAGGCATTGTTTAGGGCACTGGGAAGTATAATGTCATACACTCATGGACTTTGTTCTAGTTTAGGGATTGGCAAACCAACCAATAAACATATGATACTATGTCGCATCATGTTAAATGCTAAAAGCAATTATAAAGAAGTGTTATGAAAAGTGGTTAAGTCTTTTCTAAAGAGATTATTGAGTATAAATCCAAATACAGTGAGAAAGCAGGCTATGCTATGATGTGGGTGAATCATTCTAGGCAAAGAGAACAACCATAATGATTGCCCTGAGGATGAGATTAAGCTTGGACTACATGGCTAAAGTGATTAATCAAGAGGGAAATTAGGAGGAGGAGTCAGAGATAAGGTGCAAGGTC